>JAFBJT010108611.1:191012-212508 GCA_016785325.1 Chascanopsetta lugubris
GGGGGGTGGGGGGGTGGGGGGGCAGGGGGGGTGGGGGTGGGGAGGGGGAGGGGGGGGGGGGGGGGGGGGGGGAGGGGGGGAGTTTTTTGTTAATAAAAGAAGAGAGAGTTTCCCGAAATAGCAGAAACCAAAACAATGGAGGAAGGAAACAGCTTATTATGCAGAAAAGCCCCCCGGAAACAAACAAATGATTATTCCTGCTGTAAAACAGCGGCGTGGTTTGCGCCGGGACGACTTCATGGTGCCGCATCGCAAACACGGCACCGGTCCTCGGGCGGAATTAGGAAGAGGGGGAGGGATGTTGGGTCAATACCAGCTGTAAATTATACATGTGGGACAGAACAGAAGAGTGTTGTTGAAGTTGTGTGTGTGTGTGTGTGTGAAGCAGCTGGTGAGTCTAAACTTTACCGTCCAGGACTCGGTCCATGTGATGGAACTGGCTCTGGGACTGGTCTTTGTAGCCGGTGCAGATGGAGCAGTTGCAGGAGCAGTCGGATGCGCAGTCGCAGTCGTTCTGATGTCAACAAACAACAAGTGGCTCAAAAAATGTGTGTGATGCAGTCGTCAGAAAGGCTGCGAGTTGTGCAACTCGGAACAACGACTAATCTACAGCACGTGGATGATAGTCGGCCAGTGACCTTTGACCTTTGTCCACTGACAAGACACATGTGAAGACACCTCTCCACTCAGACTGGCGGTATCATATTTGAGGCAACACGGAGCGTTGACCTTTGACCTTTGAGTCATCCAATGTGCCAAATCTGAACTGACTGAAATACGACATGGTTCAGATTAACACGCACGCAGAGCAACGGGGGGCTGTGACGTGACCTTTGACCTCCAGAAACCGAATGCAATTATCAAATGTGTTTGGATACCTCATTCTCTCCACAAGCTGAGGTCACTGACCTTTGACCTCAGAAATATGACTGATTCATTGTTTAAGCAGACGATGCAGTTTAGATACATTTTAGAAACACGCAGATGACAAAACACACAAATAACACAAAAACACATGCAAATAACACACACACACACACACACAGCAGGTGTGGGGGTCCCAGTCTAACCTCACCTCTCTCCTCCTCAGGTCCTTGAGGCGTCGGACCAGCGTCAGGTAGAAGCCGACCCCGAAACAGTTCTTGAGGAAGAGCGGCGAGCCGCAGCAGTGCAGCTGACCTTTGGAGAGGATGGCGATGCGGTCGCTCAGCAGGTCGGCCTCGTCCATGTGGTGAGTGGACAGGATGACGGTGCGGCCTGCGCGCCGGTGCAAAGCAGTTAAAGGTGCAGTGTGTCAAACAGGCAGATGCTTGTATGTATGTCATTGTTTTGTCATGTTTTTAGAGGTGAAGACGATGACCAAAACATCACAGACTGCACCTTTAATTTCAACAGCACATTCTAAACCTGTCGAATTCATGATGACGTTTTTGTTGCTTTTGTCGTAACTTGTCGAGCTGAATTTTTCTGCGTGCTCATTTCGCTAATTCCGTTCAGTCACGCGCCCGAGGAGAAGCGGCAAAAATATTCGGATCGAGTCGAGTGCTGTGAAACTGAAAAACTAACATGTGGAGCCCAAAATGTCTGGACTGACCGGTTCTGTATTTCAACAGCAGGTCCCAAATCGATCTCCTGGAGTAGGGGTCGACTCCCGAGGTGGGTTCGTCCAGGATGATGACCTTTGACCCCCCGACGAACGCCATGGCCACGGACAGTTTCCTCTGCATGCCGCCTGCAGGGGGACAGATGTGTGTGAGAGTATAAAATATAACACACAACGTTATATCAGAGAGAGAGAGAGAGAGAGAGTTAGAGTTTGACCTGAGAGGTTCTGCGCCTCATCGTTCCTCTTGTGAGGCAGACCCAGGTCCACCAGCATGTCCTCGACCTCCTTCTCCGCCTGCGCCTGGGTGCGACCCTTCAGCAGCGCGTAGAACAGGATGTGCTCCTCCACCGTGAGACTGGAATCAACACAGGTGAATGATGCTCGATCATTAAATATGCAGAATTACAAAACAAAAAAAAACAACTTTGATCATTTTGACCATTTTTACAAATGTAAAAATGTTAATAAAACATGTAAATATGAGCAATGAATGCGTTTGTGTGTTCAAGAGTGTGGGTCAGGTCACAAATACAGCACAGTGAAGTCCAGTAGTTTCATGTTTGGGCCATATTCTGTTCTATTTATAGAATTACCTACAGGATACTAAAAAATGGCCGCCAGGCTGCAGATTGGACACAACTTACTAAAACTATTATTGTATGTTTACATGAGTATTAACCTGCCGTTTGTACTCATACATCACAAAAGACGTTTGTTTTGTACCGAAGTACTTTCATCATGACTTCACAGAACGACCACGGCTCGTACCATAATAGATTTAAAGGCGCAGTTCGCAGGATTTTCAATATTTAAAAGGGGCAACAACTGTTGTTCCTCTTGAACGAGCCACTGCCTCTACTCACTGTTTGAAGAGGATGTTGTGCTGAGGACACATGCCCATGGAGGAGCGGATGACATCGATGTCCGTCCTGATGTCTTTTCCGTTGATGTAGGCGGTTCCAGAAGTGGGCGGGAACAGGCCGACGAGGATGGACCTGGAGAACAGGAACAGACGTAGGCAGCTCTTTAATCCAGACATGTTCGAATACACGGCGCTTTGGTGCGTCGCGGTGTTTCTCGTACATGGTCGTGGTCTTTCCGGCGCCGTTGTGACCCAGGAAGGAGGTGATCTGTCCCTCGTAGAAGTTGAGGTTGAGACAGTTGACGGCGGGACGGGAGCTTCCTTTGAAAACCTTCACCAGGTCCTGGATCTGAACGCCCCTCCTCAGGCCCAAAGGGTCGGACTCAAAGAACAGCTGCTGGCCTGTGGAGCCAAAAGAGGGAACGGTGCGGTGTGTTACGCTGCCTGTCCACTAGATGTCCTCACAGTCCCTGCTGTCACACAGTCTGGTGGCGTCTGCGTCCTCACCTTCCTTCCTGGAGTCCGGTCCGTCCTCGTCCTGGTCGTAGGGCGTCTCCTGCTGTCGTCTCAGCAGCTCCCTCTCTCTCTCCAGCCGCTCCCTCTTGCCCTGGTGTTTGCAGGTTCTCCTGCTGGAGCCGTTGCAGGTGTAGCTCTCCGGGGATCCCCTGCTCTCCAAGTCCTTCTCCAGGACGTCAGGCTCAGGCGTCTCTGCCTCTGGAAGAATGATTGATTATCAATACATCGATCCGATGCGCTGTCCCGAGGCATCCTGCAGATTTAGGCCGATTCCATTTTTTTTTATTCCATTTCTTCCATTCCATTTTTTTTTTCTAATTTCAATCTATTTCTCGGAATTAAATGAAAGACCAATTTTACATTTCTAGATGAAAACTGAGCATTAAAGCACACATTTGTTTTCATTACAACAAAAGGAGTGACCGGAATAAAGTAAATAAGAGAATAAATGATCCAATAAAATCACTTGTTTCTCTCAAGTCTTCATAACTCCTTAAAGACACCGCATACAACTCCCATCGTTTACATCTTAATTACAGACCCCATAATGGATTTATGAGATTTAATTAATTACTTTGACATTTGAAATACAGTAGCAATGAAATATACTTTTTCCAAACATATACATTACACTTTTTTTCATCATATTCGAGAGGTTAATTTAAGACATTTTAATATGAGTAAAGGCCTCGGTAAGGATTTGTAGGAACCCTGCGCAGCCGCGACACCGACCTGGAACGTTGACGTCGGACTGAGAGCTGGAGGATCTTTGCCAGTACGACGGCTGGAGAGGGAAGTAGAACCTCTGACCGATGCCGAACTGTCCTGTGGAGGAGTCAGAGTCAGAACCCACAGAACCCGCGAGGTCTCGGGTCCATCACAGTGTGTCCACAGCACCGACCTGGGAAGACGTTGTCCAGGTACCAGGCCAGGACGGCGTAGAGGACGGCGTCCAGCAGCATCATGAGGATGGAGGTGAGGAAGGAGTAGGTGTCCTTCTCCAGCGGGCTGGTCCAGATGTTGTCCCACTGCAGACCCAGACCCTGCTCCTCGTACCGGGACAGGTACTCGGTCCCGAACCCAAACGCCACCGGGGACAGCAGGCTCTGACAGGGACAGGGGAGGGGACAGACAGGAAGTTGATCTTCAGTTTGAAGTGATCTACAATATGCAACTTCACCTCTAGATGTCACCAAATCGTACACACTGCACCTTTAAGTTATGACTAAAACCCCCAAAAAGGTGTCAAACAAGGTGTAAAAAACAAGGCAGTGCACAAAATGGCCGCCTCCATAGAGAGCACATTTAGATAATGAAGTAAGATAATCCTTTATAATCAGTAAGTAAAACATGTATTACATATGAATTGTACTATACATATCATGTTATTCGAAAACCTGCAGAATGAGCCTTTAATCCCTTTAGCCCACTATTATCCATCTATCTGTTACCTACTATCATTCTATTTCTATTCTGTTTTCTTTAGCACTTCAAAGGACTGTATTTCTGTTCTATTCTACCACTGCCGTGACATTCCGTTTCGTACACATTAAAGGTGCAGTGTGTGGGATTGGGTGACATCTCGAGGCGAAAGCTGCACGTGGAGACAACGTCTTCGTGTTGTGGTTCCGTGGACGTACGGCGGCCATCTTCATCGGGGTGGTGATGCGGTCCTGCCAGGCGAAGCAGAGGACGTGGGGCAGGTAGAGGGTGAAGTAGATGATGCCGCTGCACGCCGCCGCCATGTTGGCCTTGTTGAAGAAGACGCTCATGAGGAAGCACTGCATGATGGTGGCCACGGTGAAGGTCAGCAGGAAGAAGAAGACCAGCACGGGGTCACTGTAGTTCAGGACCTTCCCGCCCTGAGAGGGGAGAGAGAGGGGGAGAGGGGGAGGGAGAGGGGGAGGGAGAGAGAGTGGGGGAGAGAGAGAGGATGAGACTTAGGATGTAGATTTTTATTAAATGATCCAGAAGAGGGCGCTATTGCACACAACAACAGTGATTCTCAACTGGTGGGTCTGGGCCTCTTAGGGGGGGAAAAAAAATTCCTGTGCTTTTATTTTGAAGGGGAGTTTTTTTATGCACCCCAAGGTGCCGTCTATTCACACTCCTTAACAGTAGGTGGCGATGAAAAATAGACGCCTTCACGTATGCTGAGTTTCCATAGTGACAAGCGAGTACGACACCAACTTCATGAAATATGGATTTGGACAAACGAGGATCAAAGCCCACCATCGTTTTTACTCAATGAATGTTTGGTTTTTTTTGGGGCCTGGATTTGGGTCGCGGCTCATCATTAAGGGGTTGGTCCCCAAACACATGACGGCCCTGACACCGCCAATCATAACCCCCCCCCCCCCCCCCCCCCCCCCCCCCCCCCCCCCCACACCCCCCCCCCCCCCCCCCCGCCCCACCTCACCATGATGATGGCGGTGAGCAGCGCCGTGCTGGCCGTCATCATGACGAAGCTGTCGATGAACCAGGTGTACCAGATGGCGGCGCTGTCCACGCCCATGGCCTTGAGCGTCTCTTTGAGGCGGAGCTCCTTCTCCAGCACGATGCTCTTCACCGTCATGGACACCGAGTAGATCCAGGCCAGGACCATGAACATGGGGAAGCAGCGGTTCAGTGTGATCATGAAGCTGCGGGAGGGGAGCGAGGAGAACATCAGTGGATTCACAACTTGTTTTATTTTTTTTATTTTATTGGTGTATTTATTTATTTATTTATTTATTTATTTGGGTGAATTTTTCACACGAAAAAATACATACTGATGTTTTCACGAAGGTAGAATGTATTTTTTTCATTACCCCAAAAATAGCCCTTTAATCTATGTTTACATCAGGAGCGGGTCCTCTCTATGGGGGCGGCCATGTTCTTTTTGTCCAGAGCGGACATACTAAACATCTCCTGAGCTTCATTGGCAACTGAGGGCCACCGTAGGTTCTCCTGCATGCTCGAAGGGTAAGGTGAGGGATACAACAACTTACAACTTCACCACTAGATGTCAGCAAATCGTACACATTGCACCTTTAAAGATAATAAAAACAATAAGCTGAAGTTACATGTGTGGGCAACATGCCATTATTCTTTTTAGAATTAGCTTTGGGCCAGTAAACGATGGACCATGGACCCCCCTGCTCGAGTGGTAGTGTCATAGAAACCATAAAGAAATAAGAATATTATTTTAAAAAAATAAGCAAAAATAAATCATTATAAAATCCATCATAAAAACGCTGACTCACACGTCGTCCACGTAACAGGGATACGGCATCTGCTGCACGTAGACGCCGAGCGGCCAGTCGTTCCCCGTCTGCAGCTTGATGATGCCGTGTTCGATCATGTCCTGCAGGTACGCGAAGCCGCCCCAGATGTATCTCTGGTCCTCCAGGGGGTCCGCACGGGGACCCGGGTCCCAGTACCTGAGGGGAGGGGTCACACACACACACACACGTATATGTGCACTGCTTGTTGCTTAAGTAGATAAGTCCGAGGCAAAGCCCTCTGACAATCTGATTATTCAATAGAGCAGCAGGAGACTCTCACTGGCTCCATTACACCCTGTTGTTGTGCTGCAAACAGCTGAGTGTGTGTGCGTGTGTGTGTGTGTGTGTGTGTGTTCGCCCTCGGGGGCTGTCGACACGCCGCTGTCTGTTTATAAAACGGCAGATAAAGAGAAAATCTCTGCAGCAGCTTCACGTGGGAGAGAGACGAGCGGAGTTAATAAGGAACACGAGGATTTTCCCAAACATCAGCAGCTGGAGACGCTTCTCATTCGGTGTTTGAAGGAATCGAATAAACGTGTGTGAATCTGCTGAACTCACAAATGTGACGGCGACAACGAGAAAAGTGTCACATCAGCAGTTTTTTGATGATTATTATTAAGGGTTCCTAAGGCCTCGATGGGACCCCGAGGGGCTTCATGGGACTTTTAAAGGTCATTTTTGTCACTTGAGAAAAATATTACTAAACAATCACATGCTGATATTTTCATGAATTCATAATCACTGAAATGTATGATTTTTTCCCATCACCCTTCAATGAACCCATTCATGTATATTTACATGAGGAGTGTCTCCTCTCTACGGGGGGGGGGGGGGGCCCCCATTTTTTGGGGGCCGCCATGTTTTTTTTTTTTACAGTAGCCCAGAGTGGACATATCAAACATCTGTTGACTTTGAATGACCAGTGGACCACGGGTTCTCCTGCACGTTCAGAAGGGCGAGGGTGAGCTGACGGATACGACTTCACCACTGGAGGTCACCAAACCCTGCGCACTGCACCTTTGAAGTCCTCTCACTGACCTGTCCTTGATCTTGTTGGTGCGCTCCACCGCGTCGATGTCCATGCGGATCTTGTACTTGACGTGCGGCGGCACAGCGGTGGACCACGGGTACAGGTCGGCGAAGACCACGCCCGCCCAGAACTTGTTCTCCTCCAGCAGGTACAGAGCCTGGTGGATCATCTGCGACTCGTCGGTGAAGGCCACGAACTTGTCCAGGTGGATGCACTGCGACCAATCACAGCAGAGGAGACGTTGAGGGAGGATGTCGTGACATTTAAAGGTGCAGTGTGGAGGATTTCGGCCGTTTGTGTCACCGCTAACAACATGACGAAACAATCGCACACTGGCATTGTCATGAGTTTATAATCACCCACATGTATTATTGTTTTGGTTGCCCTGAAATGAGCCCACGGCTCCTCTCTATGGGGGCGGCCATGTTTTTACGGTGGCCCAGAGCGGACACACTAAACATATCTTTGAGTTTGAGTGACAACTGAAGTCGACCATTGTTTCTCCTCCATGTTCAGGAGGGTGAGGGTGAGGTGATGGACACAACACGCAGCTTCACCTCTGGAGGGCACCACATCTTACACACTGCACCTTTAATGTGTGCACCTTCCTGTTTTCACCTGTGCTGCTGGAACAATAACAAACAGCTGATCCGGCTCTTGCTGTTACAACCATCTGTGTGTGTGTGTGTGTGTGTGTGTGTGTGTGTGTGTGTGTGTGTGTGTGTGTGTGTGTGTGTGTGTGTGTGTGTGTGTGTGTGTGGGCTCAGGTCCAGTTGAATTGTTTTTAAGGATTAAGTGCATGAGGCATTTGCTCAATTTAGAATCTACTCACAAGCAGAGCAGAGAATTGAACCTCCATGCTTTGTTGTGTTCCAGTCCCCTGTGTGTGTTCCAGTCCCCTGTGTGTGTTCCAGTCCCCTGTGTGTGTTCCAGGGGACTGGAACAGAACCGCGCAGGTCCTGGTCTGGTGGAGCTGATCAGAGCCAGGAGCAGGTGTGACACTGAAGCCTCACAGACCATAATATTACACGGCTTCATGTTGTGTCATTGTGTTTCATTTGTTTATATGTTAATAAATGTAGATCTTAGTCTCTTCGTCTATGTTGAACTCACACACACACACACACACACACACACACACACACACACACTGAAACAATCCTATCAGTAAATACTGACATGGGAAAATCTCAGCTGCTATGTTCTCTCTGAAGTGACACACACACACACACACACACACACACACGCACACACACACACCCATATAAATTACAAGCATGGATCTCACACTGTCATTTTCTTTCACACACACACACTTTTCTCTCTCTCTCCCTGAAACGTGTAATCACCATGTGACACTCCCGCTCCACTACACCAACGCACACACACACACACACACACACACACACACACACACACACACACACACTGACACTGATCTCTTCACGCTGGTATGTGTCTCAGCGTGTCTAATGTCTCCATTCACGTTACTGTATAAACCCTGAGAGACGCCGGGACCACGTCCCATTCATCTGTCCCCGGGGACCACACATCCCCGGGGACAAAGACGCTCCCTCAGAGCCCAGCCGGGGGGCCGAGGGGACGGATGGTCTCGGGGACACATGTTCCTGTGGGACGTGGGTGTGAGAACCCCCCCCCCGGAGCGGGGACGGCCTCACGCTAACGGACAGCTATGTCCAATCGTCTAAATGGCCCCGGGTTTGATTTTTTTGGAGGGCTCACTGCAAATGAACCCCAGAGACAAAAGGACAGATTGAGACGCTGGCTGCTGATGGGACAACACCCCCCCCACACACACACACACACACACACACCCAACCACACCTCCCCCTCCTCCTCCTCCTCATCTTCTTCTTCATCATCACTATAAATCAGATGAGAGAGGGAAGGCGTGAAGGAATGAGAGAGAGAGTGATTTGCCCTGGGGACTGTTTCAAAGCGGGGGGCCGTACACCAAAACAGTATTGAGCTCATTGGGGGGGTGGGGGGGTGTCATTTGCACCTTCTCTCCACTTTATCACCGACCCCTGAATGGCAGCAGAGGAGGGGGGGGGGGGGGGGGGTGGGGGGCGGGGGGGGGTCTGAGACTGATACTCCCGTCTGCTGCTGAGACTGGAGCTTTATACAGACACACAGCTCAGGACTGGGAACATGGCTGACAGGGAGAGGAAGGAGAGAGGAAGAGGAGGAAGAGGAGGAGGAGGAAGAAGAAGAAAATGAAGAAGAGGAAGAGTGGGAAGAGGGAGAAGATGGAGATGAAGTAGAAGTAGAAGAAGATGAGGAGGAGGAGGAGAAAGAAGAAGAGGAAGAGGGAGAAGAGAATGAAGAGGAAGAGGAGCATGAAGACAATGAAGAAGATGCAGAAGAGGGGGAATAACAAGAAGAAGAAAGAATAGGCAGAAAAGGACAGAAAAGAAGATGCAGAGGGAGAAGAGCGAGAACCAGCGGAGGAAGAGGATGATGAAGAGGAAGAAGAAGAAGAAGAAGAAGAAGAAGAAGTCTTCCTCACCTCTCCATAGTGGTTGAACATGCGGATCATCTGGTCGGTGACGTTGAAAACGTTCCTCCAGTCGAAGCTGGGTGGCTCCGCCCCCCTCTGCTCCTCGGGTCCGGTGGACAGGAAGTTGAGAATGTCCCTGGTGGTGAAGTCGGTGTCCTGCAGGCTGGTGTCCATGAAGTGCAGCACGGTGGGGTTCCTCAGAGTGTCCTGCAGAGAGAAGAAGGACTTTACTCAAAAATAAAAAATAAAAAGGAAAATAAAACATAAACACTATTATTGTGAGATCATAGTTTTATTGTAACTGCTGATTCCACCTCTAGGGGGCGTATGTCTGCTCTTTACCGTCTGAATGCTCCGCTGTGCGGATGAGTGGGTCACGAGCATGTAACCAACTGTTATTATCAATGACCATCAGCCGTTTGATACATTCCTCATTTACCCTCTGACTGAATTTGTTTCGTGGCGTTAAAGGTGCAGTGTGTAAGGTTCGGTGACCTCTAGAGGTGAAGTTACATGTTGTATCCATCACCTCACTCTCACTTTTCCGAACATGCAGGAGAACCTGTGGTCGACTTCAGTTGTCATTAAAACTCAGAAGATATCTAGCATATCCGCTCTGGGCTACTGTAAAAACATGGCCGCCCCCGTAGGGAGGCCTCGCTCAATTAAGGGTCATAGAAAAAAAAATAACACATTTGCGTGATTATGAATTCATGTCAATGTCAGTATGTGATTGTTTTGCAACATTTTGAGAAGTGACAAAAATGGCCGAAATCTTAGACACTGCACCTTTAATGTAAAAATACAGCTCATACCCGGATCATGTTCATCTGGACACTGTTGTGGAAAAAGTCCCGGAGCTGAGGCCCCACCTCCTCCCAGGACCTGGCCATGTTCTGGAGCCGCTCCAGCTGCTCGAAGGTCGTGTTGGCCTGGGGACACACACACACACACACACACACACACACACACACACACACACACACACACACACACACAAATATACAGTCTGTTCAGTGTATCTATTTATCCTCAGAGAATAAAGTCACATGATGGATGATCATCTATGAAAACCATATGAGATGTGTGAGAGCAGCAGCCCCCCCACCCCCTCCCCCCACCCCCCATACCTCCACCCTCCTAAGATTCAGTAGTCAGCTCATTCCAGAGAAGGGTGTTGTTGGGGTGTGTGTGTGTGTGGGGGGGGGTGATTGAAAGCACACAAACACACTCTGAGGGCGAGCGAGAGAGAGAGAGAGAGAGAGAGAGAGAGAGGGTGGTCCTCCCTTACGCTCTTTAAGATCTTGCGCACGGCCGGGGAGTCCGGCGTGTACAGGATCTTCCCCATCAGCAGGGGCTTGACGGAATTCCACACAATCCTGGTGATGGGGTTGGACTCCAGAGTCTCCATGAGGACGTTGCAGAACGGAGCTGAGGGCGAGCGAGCGAGGGGGGGAGAGAGAGAGAGAGAGAGAGAGAGAGAGAGAGAGAGAGAGAGAGAGAGAGAGAGAGAGAGAGAGAGAGAGAGAGAGAGAGAGAGAGAGGGGGAGAGAGAGAGAGAGAGAGTTAGACACCGTCTGGCGGTGAAGAAATGCAAATAAAAAATGCCGAGGCCCTTGATCGCCCCTTCGGGTGTTTCATTCTATTTGATCTTTTATTTCATTTCTCTATATTATTTCTTGATTCGAGCTTTTTGTTCATATATTTTCAAAATTCACATTCAATGAAAACGTCCCACTTTGGCCGATGTCACTGTGAAGCCCATCGTCCGACTGCAGCGCTTCATTAAAGCGCTTTCGCGGACGCGCTTTTTTTTTCACACCGTGAAAACGGCGGTGAAACACACAGCTGGAATAACGGCGCTAAGATCCAGGGGCGGAAATAAGAACAACTTCAATCACTTCAAACCAACTGAATCGTTGAATTGAACTGAAATCGTTTGATTATGATGAAACACCGAGTGAGTGAACGGCGTAAAAATTCCCGTTTCCTCGAAAGACCGAGGTCTGAACTCCGACCGCGGGAATGGAATCGTGCGTCTGAATCACGCTCTGGGGAAACGGCCGTAGTTCACGGATGAGGCGATTTGGGTCGCGGCCCGTGCCCCCCGACTCACTGGCGGAGGGGTCGTAGACGTAGCTCTTGCTCTTGGTGCCGTTGACGCCCAGGAACACCTTGTAGTTGTTGTCCTCGTACCAGTTGAAGGACAGGACCCTGGAGCCCCCTCCCTCCGGGTATCCACACAACAGGCCCGACGCGCTGGACGCCAGCTGGGCCCAGGAGGGCGGCGCTCCGCCCGGGAACATGGAGGTCAGGGCGCTCAGCAGCTCCCGCCAGCTCTCGCGCTCCATCAGCTGCGGGGGGGGGGGGGGGGGGGGAGAACAAACGGGGGGGGGGGGGGTTCAACACACGACTTAGAAAAGGTGCAGTGCGTAGGATTCTCCGACCGTTCAAAAAGATGCCATCTTCTAAATGTGTAAAACACTCAGCAATGAGAAGTAGCAACGTCCGGTGGCGAGAGGGTGCGGGGGCGGGGGTGCGAGGGGGGGGGGCGGGCAGGGGGAAGGGGGGGGGGGGGGGGGGGGGGGGGGGGGGGGGCAAGGAAGTGGAAAAATCTGCAGTTCACAGCGTGGCCACTTGAGGTTGCGCCCTCGGGAGCGAGTCGGTGGGGACCGACTCGCCATGTTACAGTGCTCGACTTTTTATTTTATTTTATTTTTTTTTAAAAGGTCTCACTCACTTCTTCTTATTCTCTCGGGGTTTGAAACTGTGTGGAAATAAAGGGGCGTGGCCTCTTGAGTGACACCTCTGGGCCGCCCCCCCCCCCTCCTGCTCTACTTATGCTCCGCCTCTTTGCCCGTTTCTGGAGGAACCGGGAAGTAGGAGGAGTTAGGAGTCGACGCGTGAACACGCCCACCGCCGGCCCCCCACAAACACGCTGCGGACTCGACAGACAGAGTTCGACTCCACACCGCCCCCTACAGGAGGGGTCCATGTCGACTGGAGGAACAAATCGTTTTGACCCTTAATCAGATGATGACGCCCGGCTTCGGGATATTTATGTTCCTCGCGTACATTCTGGGAGTATTTGCGGGATGAACGGTCGCTTCCAAACAATAGCTGGGAAGATAAGCAAACATGTGGGAGGGGCGTGGCTGCTCCCATGACAGGGATCACCGGGGGGCGGGGCCTAGATATCCTCCAATTGATGGGACAGAAATAGCAGCATCTCGGAGCGGCGCTGTGCCGAGTGCATCATTTCCTCTTCAGAGAATCACACAGGGGGCCGCCAGGAATCTGAGCTCTAGGTGCAAATCAGCCGATAGTAGAGAGAGAGAGAGAGAGAGAGAGAGTTAGACACCGTCTGGCGGTGAAGAAATGCAAATTAAAAATGCCGAGGCCCTTGATCGCCCCTACGGGTGTTTCATTCTATTTGATCTTTTATTTCATTTCTCTATATCATTTCTTGATTCGAGCTTTTTGTTCATATATTTTCAAAATTCACATTCAATGAAAACGTCCTACTTTGGCCGATTTCACTGTGAAGCCCATCGTCCGACTGCAGCGCTTCATTAAAGCGCTTTCGCGGACGCGCTTTTTTTTTCACACCGTGAAAACGGCGGTGAAACACACAGCTGGAATAACGGCGCTAAGATCCAGGGGGCGGAAACACGAACAACTTCAATCAGTTCAAACCAACTGAATCGTTGAATTGAACTGAAATCGTTTGATTATGATGAAACACCGAGCGAGTGAACGGCGTAAAAATTCCCGTTTCCTCGAAAGACCGAGGGCTGAACTCCGACCGCGGGAATGGAATCGTGCGTCTGAATCACGCTCTGGGGAAACGGCCGAAGTTCACGGATGAGGCGATTTGGGTCGCGGCCCGTGCCCCCCGACTCACTGGCGGAGGGGTCGTAGACGTAGCTCTTGCTCTTGGTGCCGTTGACGCCCAGGAACACCTTGTAGTTGTTGTCCTCGTACCAGTTGAAGGACAGGACCCTGGAGCCCCCTCCCTCCGGGTATCCACACAACAGGCCCGACGCGCTGGACGCCAGCTGGGCCCAGGAGGGGGGCGCTCCGCCCGGGAACATGGAGGTCAGGGCGCTCAGCAGCTCCCGCCAGCTCTCGCGCTCCATCAGCTGCGGGAGAGAGGGAGAGGGTTCAACACACGACTTAGAAAGGTGCAGTGCGTAGGATTCTCCGACCGTTCAAAACGATGCCATCTTCTAAATGTGTTAAATACTCAGCAATGAGAAGCAACAACGTCCGGTGGCGAGAGGGTGTGTGTGTGTGTGTGTGGGGGGGGGGGGGGGGGGGGGGGGGGGGGGGGGGGGGGGGGGGGGCAAGGGAGTGGAAAAACCTGCAGTTCACAGCGTGGCCACTTGAGGTTGCGCCCCCAGGAGCGAGTCGGTCCCCACCGACTCGCCATGTTACAGTGCTCAATTTTTTTTAAAAGGTCTCACTCACTTCTTCTTATTCTCTCGGGGTTTGAAACTGTGCGGAATTAAAGGGGCGTGGCCTCTTGAGTGACACCTCTGGGCCGCCCCCCCCCCCCCCCCCCCCCCCCCTTGGCGCGGCTCTACTTATGCTCCGCCTCTTTGCCCGTTTCTGGAGGAACCGGGAAGTAGGAGGAGTTAGGAGTCGACGCGTGAACACGCCCACCGCCGGCCCCCCACAAACACGCTGCGGACTCGACAGACAGAGTTCGACTCCACACCGCCCCCTACAGGAGGGGTCCATGTCGACTGGAGGAACAAATCGTTTTGACCCTTAATCAGATGATGACGCCCGGCTTCGGGATATTTATGTTCCTCGCGTACATTCTGGGAGTATTTGCGGGATGAACGGTCGCTTCCAAACAATAGCTGGGAAGATAAGCAAACATGTGGGAGGGGCGTGGCTGCTCCCATGACAGGGATCACCGGGGGGCGGGGCCTAGATATCCTCCAATTGATGGGACAGAAATAGCAGCATCTCGGAGCGGCGCTGTGCCGAGTGCATCATTTCCTCTTCAGAGAATCACACAGGGGGCCGCCAGGAATCTGAGCTCTAGGTGCAAATCAGCCGATAGTGAAGCCAACATTTAAAGGTCAAGAGGTCAGAGAAAGCGACATAACATACTAATAATGATGTTTATTATTTGTGTTCACATTGGGATGGAGCAGGTCCACTTCACGGAGGCCTCCATGTTTTTAAAGTGGTCCAGAATCACTATATCAGACACACGGCAGCATTAAAGGTGCAGCGTGTAGGATTTCAGTCATTTATGTCAATTCCTAGAATATTACAAAACAATTAGGTACGGACCTTTAATGTGTTACTTCTTCCATGACTCTTAAATGAGCCCTTTAATGTATGTTTACATGAGGAGCGGGTCCTCTCTACGGGGGCCGCCATGTTTTTACAGTGGTCGTCATGACAACCGGAAACTACCATAGGCTTTCCCGTGTGGACACAACATGCAACTTCACCTCTAGATGTCACCAAATCTTACACACTGCACCTTTAACGAGATGAAAACAGATCCACTTCCTGCCCTGTGGCTTTGATCATCATCCATGTTTCAAAGGCCAGTGATGAAAGTGATTCACATTTTTTCCTCTCCGCTATTTTGTGCGAACACACACACACACACACACACACACACACACAGACTGTGAGGAAGTAGAGGTGGGTAACCAGAACATTTTGGCTCGCCTCTCTGTCACCACGGTGACACACAGGCAGGTCCCACCTACAGGATGTGTCACCTCAAAGGAATGTCTCTCTCTCTCTCTCTCTCCCTCTCTCTCTCTCTCTCTCTCTCTCTCTCCCTCTCTCTCGATCGTCCCCTCTCACAGTTGAGGTGACAATGGGTCACAGAGTGAACGTGCGCGGACACACACATTTCCACTCGCTTTGTCTTTAATGTGTGAGTGTGTGTGTGTGTGTGTGTGTGTTTTATCTCGATGATGTCATAGTTTGTGTTTTACAATTTCTTCACTGGCTCTTGTACGAACAGCATGTGTGATGACATTTCCTTAGTTTCTATACAGTTGGACTTTTGAAATGTTCTTCTTAGAACGTTTCGATTCTACTCTACTCTGTTCTACATCACTTACTTCATCTTATTCTATTCCTTTCTATCTTATTCTATTTTAACATCCATGAAACATGAACGTGTGTGACTCCACACACACACATCATGGGATCTTACGGACACATATCACAGCTTTCACTGAGCTCACGTCCCCACACATGCACATGTATGTGAACATGTTACATGTATGTGAGCATGTTACATGTATGTGAGCATGTTACATGTATGTGAACATGTTACATGTATGTGAGCATGTTACATGTATGTGAGCATGTTACATGTATGTGAACATGTTACATGTATGTGAACATGTTACATGTATGTGAACATGTTACATGTATGTGGACATGTTACATGTATGTGAACATGTTACATGTATGTGAACATGTTACATGTATGTGAACATGTTACATGTATGTGAACATGTTACATGTATGTGAACACGTACATGTATGTGAACATGTTACATGTATGTGACCATGTTACATGTATGTGAGCATGTTACATGTATGTGAACATGTTACATGTATGTGAACACGTACATGTATGTGGACATGTTACATGTATGTGGACATGTTACATGTATGTGAACACGTACATGTATGTGGCCATGTTACATGTATAATGAGCATGTTACATGTATGTGGACATGTTACATGTATGTAACACGCCACAGTGCTGAGTCCATCACTCAGCCTCAGAGTGACTCTCAAACAGGGAGCAGCGGAAGAGGTGAGTTTCCTGCAGAGCTAAAAATACCAGAAGCACTGATTCTGCAGGACTGAGGAGAAGAGAGGAGGAGGAGGAGGACGAGGAGAAGAGGAGGAGGACGAGGAGAAGAGGAGGAGGAGATGAAGGAGGATGGACTTCCATGAACTTACATGTTGGACTTTCTCCGACAGCGCCTTGAGAGCCTGACCCCAGAAGTGCAGGTCGATTCCCTGAGCGCTTCCGTCCAGAACCTGCGGCATCTGCAGAGACACAGGCACAAGACGATCACTCAGTGTTTGTGTGAGAGGGGACGGTGGAAACAGAGAGATCTTAAGACTGTGGACACAGTTGAGTCCTCGTCCTTTTGCTCTCGCGCAACATCAAACCTCTGCCGCTCGTGAACGTGACACGACAACATGTCCACGAAAACCTCGCGTCACACCATCGAATCGCCTGACGCACAATTAGACGCGGGCCAATGGTTCGGGACGGAAACGCTTTATTCCTCCGCTGACGTTATCGTGAAAAACCATTAGCAGCAGCAGCAGCAGCAGCAGCAGCAGCAGCAGCAGGTTATTAGAAAACGAGGGGTCAGGGCAGAGAGCTGAGGGCTGCGGAAACCCTGAATGCCAAGGCAAACACGCACATGAGATATCCTTCCTCTCACATTCCTCGTGGCTGCGTTTCAATGAGCAAAGGAAGGAGGGAGGAGGAGGGGGGGGGGAGAGAGGGGGGGCGAGAGGGGGGGGGCGAGAGAATAGGAGGGGAGAGGGCGATGAGAGGCTGGTGGGAGACAGGAGCCGGGGCGGGTCAGTGTGGTGATGGGCTTCGACCTGGAGCTGCAGCCAATGAGGTGGAGGCAGCGACGGACACCATGGTGATGCTGCTGCTGCTCTGAGATGAGCCGAGGACACAGACAACACACTCACACACACACACACACACACACACATCATGACACACACACACACACACACACACACACACACACAGATGTCCACAGTGAACCCCGTTGTGTGCAGAGGTTCAGGTGGAGTCTCTGACCCAGTTACATGGATCTGATTGTGTTTAAAGGCTTAAATGCAGCTTCAGCAAGTTTCAGCCTCTTTCATAAATGATTCATGAGGCGCAGTGAACATGCGCTTTTCATCTTTGAAGTCAAAAGTTGAAACCTTTGGGTTTAAAAAAACAAAAAAAACGTTTACAAAGTAACATGTTGTTGTTGTTGTTGTTGTTGTTGTTGTGGCGTGTGTTTAGATATTTGGAGAAAAATGTACAGTATTTGACTTTTTCACAATTTTAACTTTTTCACTGCCACGGGCAATTACATATCTTATTCATGTTTATCAATAATATGATTATATTTTTTAGGTGTTCGTGTCATAAAAAAAAAACATTTGTGTATTCAATACAACATGAATTCACATCACGTGGAACCTTGCAACAGGTAAGAAGATGATGGATAGAGAGAGAGAGAGAGAGAGAGAGAGAGAGAGAAAGAGACAGATAGAAAACAATCTCAAATCACATAATATCTCGGAGCTCAACTTCGACCGTAAACCCACTTCAAAATAAAATAAGAAAAAAACTCGATAAATGCAAAATATCAAATGAAACAATAAAACAAGTCGAAAGCGTCTTCTCCGATTTCACCTCCACCCTCAGCGTTCGAACCTGCCGTTTCCCTGCAGCCCGGTGAGCAGGTGTGCTGGGCGCTTCGCCCTCGCACACGATGGATCTGTGTTTTACATACGAGGCACAGAATCACATCTCGGCCGGCGGCTCGCAGCCTGTGGGCGGGGCCTGAACTAAGCCCATTAGGGAAACAGGCCAAGAGGGTTAAGGCCAACTCCCTGAGCCCATCACCTGACTCACTCAGACAGAACCTCCCCACACACACACACACACACACACACACACACACACACACACACACACACACACACACACACACACACACACACACACACACACACACACACACTGTCAATGGAGAGGGGGAACTGGCTACAGGGAACTGTTTACATACAGCCATGGGTGATATACCTGCTTTATCTCAAGTAAACTTTTTGTTTCTTTGACAGTTTCAATTCAATCAAATCCAATGTGGCTCCAGCCAAAGAAAAAAAATCAGCAGAAGAAGAAGCGAGTTCTTGCCTGTGGTTTTTACTCGCAGCCACAAATGAAGCCGTCGGATCGAGCCAACGGGTTTGAGGGAGTCGCCTCGGAGCTACGCTCAGCCTCACGTGCGCCGCTGGCACCACTTGTGGCTCGGCGACATTTTTTTTGTTTGTTTTTCTTCCTCTTCTTTACAAATCCAACATACCAGCTAATCCCTCTCAAACATTCGCTTGCTTTTATTGACGTTTGATTGGTGCAGCTGCTCGGGGATCGGAGCCAAGGCGCGGTATCGGCACGGTGGTTTGGCTGCGTTAATAAAGAGGTTCGGGTGAGCGGCGTGGAATCAGAGACTTCCTTTTGTTTACAACCGTTCAGTACAACAACGACAGATATTCACCTTTGCTTTGTTTGTTGTTATCGTCGCTTTGTACGACTCGTATTGTACGAGTCATGTGTTGATCTCGAGCTGTGTCCTGCGAAAAATGTTCTCTAAATTTTAGATTACTGTGGTTTGTTGGAAAAATTATTTTCGGTCCACACAAGGATTTTTAGTTGCAGTACCGCGAGTGGCCACTAGGATGTGGATGTGCTGCATGTCCGAGGGGGAGGCGCTGTATCCCGTTCCATCGATACATCCATCCGTGAAACGGGTCGACTGGAAGAAACGGCAACAAGCTAAAGGGGGGCGTGTCACCCGCTAGCGTAGCCGACCAATAGATCAATAGTGTTGTTGTGTTTGTTTGCGGTGAAAATGGCCGCCGTCTGATTTAGAGGCCGAGTGGAGCGATAACCATCGACGCTGTCTGTTGCGGATGTGGGCCAAGTCTGGGTTAAGCCAATTTTGCTTTGTGGGTTATAAGGAAAGATAATGGCACATCCAGCGTTCTATCGGGGCAGGAAGTGCCTTCAAAATAAAACCGTTTTGATACCAAGGAAATGATTGACAAATTCACAGTTGGGACAGGAAGTGCGACCTCCGTTTCGAGCTTTCGCTGCGGATTCCAAAGCCAGATCTAAAACCAGCAGATCCACAACAACCAGATCTAAAACCAGCAGATCCACAACAACCAGATCTAAAACCAGCAGATCCACAACAACCAGATCTATTCAATAAAAAAGACCAAATGATGAGTTACTGAAACACACACACACACACACACCCACACACACACACACACCTGTATATGAAATAAAATAATAATAATAACACTTTGAGAGAAGCAGGATGATCAGGATCATGACTCAGCGCTTACCTCTCTTCCCTTCCAGCGCAGGATGAAGAAACACAGGGAGGAAGAACAAGTCAGACACATTTCTACATTCTACTAAAGTATTTTGTGTTAGAGATTTGAATTCTGCATCGAAAAAGGTTTTTTCTTCTCTGCTCAGAAAAATATCAAAACTTTTGAAAGACTCATTTTAGACGTTTTAAATTCCTGTTAAAGACTCATTTTAAAAGCTGATGAGACACGGACGTCACGTCCCTGCAGCTCTGTGACGGACAAGCTGGACGGCGCGGTGACAACAGTATTATGGTCTGTCTCTTCATGGCTCACTGAGACAGTATTATGGTCTGTCTCTTCATGGCTCACTGAGACAGTATTATGGTCTGTCTCTTCATGGCTCACTGAGACAGACGGAGGAGACGCACTCGTGACATTTTTCAAAACGAAGCGAGCGGCTTGAAAAAGGCCTTGATGCCACTTTTAATTGAAAAGGATGAAAAAGCAAAACAGCAGCGAGCGAGCGAGAGTCTGAACCAGCGACTCGTCACTCTGACATCTTCATAATGAAACAACCAGAGGAAGAAAAACAACAACAACAACAACAACAACAACAACAACAACAGAGAGACACCGAGCGGCGCGTGTGACCGAGGCGGTAAACAATCAAGCTTCATATCTAAATTTACGCTGCGACAGCTTGTGGCGCCGCTCCCTCTAAAAACAGAAACTCATTTGTGGTTGACGTGACGCCCGAAGCTCGGGAGCAGAGATCCGCCCGTCGCCATGGCAGCGCCAGCGCTACAGCCTGTTATTATTAGCGCCCAAACAGATGCCTGAGCGCCACGCTGCCACTTAGGGCCGATCAAACCGCCACGTCTCAACACCTATGATTGATCAGTTTTACACCGTGGCGCCTAAACGCCGCCCGCATATGGAGCCGTGGGCGTTGTTTTCATGGGAGCCGCCGCCGGAGCCGCCGTTAATGCGCCGGCGCCACTTGTCGTGTCATCTGCCACTTCAGCGCGCGGAGGAGGAGGAGGAGGAGGAGGAGGAGGAGGAGGAGGAAGCAAATGGACAGTGCAGCGAAGAAGTGATCAAGAAGTTTATTGAAATGATCAAGTGACGAGAGGCGGGAAGAAGAAAGGACTTTGGATGAAAGGCGAGGAGCCAAAGAGTGAAGCCGTCATCACATCAACACACACACACTCCTCATATATATATATATATATATATTAAATACACGTATTTAAAGGTATTTATTTGAATTCTCTGGATTGTAAATCAATCAGTGAACCTAGTGGTGAAGTTGTGTACTGCAGATTGTTCCCTTGCGGTGAAAAGGTGCTGAGTCGGGACAAAGTACCTCTGAGTGATGCTCGTCGTTCTGCTGCAGCACCTCGATGCAGAGCTCCCCCAGTCTCAGCATGTCCTCCAGCCTCTTCTCCGGAGCTGCCTGGGGATCCTCTGGAGGGTGGAGGCGCAGAAAACACACAGATGTTACACACACACACACACACACACACACACACACACACAAACACACACACCCACACAC
>JAFBJT010108612.1:0-23286 GCA_016785325.1 Chascanopsetta lugubris
ACACACACACACACACACACACACACACACACACACACACACACACCCTAAACCCCACCATGAGGTTCAGCGACAGGGTTGCCACAGTAACAGGGTTTGAAGTGCCCCACACACCCATGCAGGAGCTAAGGGAAGTGGGGTGGCTAAATGTATATCATGTGATGATCTGGCTCTATGAAAAAGCCAAACAAGATCAGTCAGCAGAGTTTCACCTTTCCTATTATATTCCCTTCAATTTCTGTTCATTAAAAAAAAACAACATTAATTTTAAGATCAGTGTTTCCCCCACCATTCTATTTGGGGGAAGAGAGGGGGGGGTTCTATTTCTCCTCTACTCTGTTTCACAGCGGAGCCTCGATCCGCGCACACATACACACACACACACACACACACACACACACACACACGGTCGTTCACTTGAACACTCTCCAACCAGTGGACTGAGAGTGCGCGTCAGAAAGTAATAGTTCAGTTCTGTTCATGACTGTTGTCATTCAAAGAAACACATGACTTCTACTCCTAAGTGTTTGCGTCAGTTCGTCTGCCTCCCCCGCCCCCTCTGAGCGCGTGCATGAGAGTGCCTATTCTGCGCGCACATCACGGGCATGTTTGAAGCAACATTCATTAACATAATTGTGACAATCCCAAGTGGCAGGCTAAAGGAAACAAGTACCAAACAGTGTGCTTGTGTGTGTGATAGTGAAAGAGAAGCAGCGTATGTTTACCAGTTCCTAAACCTTAAGCAGTTACAGCAAAACATGAAGCAAAGATTCGATTAATTGATTCAGGGAATTTGTAATCTAACAATTTTTATAATCAATTAGAGTCCATTCATCATTTCAGCTCTACACACACCCTGTCAGAGACACTGATGCCCCTTTTCCACCAAACGGGATCCTGTGCTAGTTCTGGGCCAGTGCCTGACTTGGTGCTGGTTCTTTGTGTTTCCACTGATGGAACACCGGCTTCGCCCTTCAAAATACAGCGAGCCAAACAAGGTACCAACTCAGTCCTGGTCTACAGGCAGGAACCGATACATCGGAGGGAAGTGGGCCTGGCTACTATGACCAACAACGTCTGAAACCGCCATGTTTAAAAAGCCAGCGTGTCAGCGCGATGAAATAATAATGATAATGAATCAGATGAAACAGCAGCGGACTGAGGACGAAACTCAGTGCTTCAAGAAACTATGATCATCCTCCAGTCCTAAATAAATGAATGGAAGCCACTTGAACCGAGCTGGTGATCCAGCGTATCCAGCGGGAGACATCGGGTTTGATCAGTCCGAGTGGTCTGATCGCCACAAGCGACCACCAGTTTATTAATAAATCAAAAAGATTCTTAAAGTCCTACGGCAACAGAGGAAGGAGCGGCAGCAGCTGTATCCTGCGGGGAGCTGCTGCTCCTGTGGCGGGGGCAGCAGCTCGTTGCAGGGGCAGCCGTCCTTCGCTGGACACGGCGACACAGTCGATCAATTGATTATCGAACGAATAATATTTATTAAGTATCACGGAGCACAAAGGATGTAGGTGGAGCGGCAGTGCGTTGCATCCCCTGTACGAGCGCAGCAGCAGTAGTAATGGGGCAGCATCTCCTGATGTATGCAGCGACACAGCCAAGCAGTTTATGAACAAAGTAATACGAGTATAATAATGACTAATAATAATAAAGTATAAGGGGGAACACATAATGGGGCTGGAGGGCAGTGGGAGGGGGTGATCTACATCCCCCTCATAATCCGACGTTATACAATGACGTAATGACATGGCTCTGACTTGGGCCTGACTTGCTGGCGGAAACACCAGCGGTGCCTTCAGAGGTGTGGGAGCTGAACCAACTAACCACGTCACGTGATCCTTGCACCGAACCGGTTTGGTGGAAAAGGGGTAACAGACACATCATGCACACCCAAAAGAGCTGCTGGGCAGCTCTGGGAGACTGGCCCCATGCTAGCTGGCATGGCTCGGGAGGCATACCGCACCCATACAGTACCCAGGGAGAGAGGGAGGACAAAGGACTCTGTGTGTGTGTGTGTGTGTGTGTGTGTGTGTGTGTGTGTGTGTGTGTGTGTGTGTGTGTGTGCACAGTATTGTTTACAGAAATGTTTGCAGTATTTCCACCTGTTTTTGAGCACAAAATTGTATTCAACACTTTCGGAATGTTACAATTCAGTTGATCCATAGTCAACCAAACAACTAGTGTGATAACCTAACCAGTTAAAGATAGAGTGTCTAGAATGAGGCAAAGGCAAAGGCATTTGAAAGAATAAAACAATGCAGTGTTATTACTTACCATTTTGTTTGTTAAATGAAGCCTCTCTCATTCAGAAATGAGATTATCAGAAAGACTGACTGAACTCAGCCGTACAGTTAAGTTTGTTTAAATCATCAGAAACAATTCTCTAAGAAGGAAAGTGAATAAGCGGACCTAAATCTGACACTCTAAATGTTAATTGGGTTGATATCAGGCTGTTGATGTTCACGTAAATGCATCTAAAGTGAATCGATAATACCATGTGGTGAGTGTGGGCGACAAAGATACAAAAGCACGGATGTAAATACATTAAAGAGGGAAGAATGTGGAGCTGTGTCAAACGAAGTGTGGACATGGATGCTGTCGAACAGTGGTAACCCTGGGAGACAGCTTTGGGTGGCCTTATATACCAGGAACTCGGACATCTGGAAAGCCAGAGTGATTGAATGAATCCTTTTCAGTTGGAGACTGTGGCTGTGTATTTACAACCACTTGAGCACATAAAGTGTAAAACTAACTGCACTATTTAGGAGAGGGGGGGGGGGGTACCCACATTTTTTGCCAGCATGTGTTGAATCTACAACTTTGTAGTTACTAAATAAAACAGTGACAAATGAAACAAAGAGGGAACTATATACTTTTATATTTGACCATCAAACTACGGTACATTATTATATGCATGGTAGATATTAGGATATACTTCCAATTGTCTCATGATTATCTCAAATTCTATGGATGATTCTTTACTTAAGAGACTCTAACTTAAACTTCTAATCGATTCCTTCAATTGATTCTTGAGCTGTAACTGCAATATACCAACCATCTAATTAATGTTTAAAAAAATATATTTGTAATCAAATACATGATAGCTACATTCTACATCTCTTTAATTGGTCAAATGAAAATTAATGCACACATGAATAATATTTTATTCTTTTTAAGCTCTTTCCGACTTCAGGTCTTATATATTTGTTTACTTCAGAAGTACAGTAAGTGTTGGGAGTGTAAATGTCTGAGTAACATACTGCAGATACGTAAATGCCAATACATCGCAGACGTTGTAAAACGCAAAACTGAACATGAAAAATCAAATAATGTCAATGAGGAGAAAGCAAGATTTCACCCTCTGCCGTTGGAAATCGGTGTCAATCCATTTTCATCTCAACTCGCCTCAATCGTCCCACAGTTCTATTTTCAAACAACTCATAGTGCATCATTACGTCCCTTATTATTGGTATCATAACACTTGCTCCACTATCACTCCAAAAATACGCTGTATGCTAAGAGCAGAGTAAGAGTCAGCAGCATGTGGTGAGATGACATTTTTTCTCACAGATTGTTTTTGTCAGGGTAAATCACTGATAGTTTGACACAAAACGTTTCCATGAAAACCTGTACAATTTGCCACTTCACTATCAACGTTCACCATGTTCCAGCAAAATACAACTTGCGACTAAGGCTCGATTGATATGTGACTAATTTGCTGATCATTTTTTTTCAAATTGGATTAAAAAAGTAAAAAGCTACATTTTATAGTTTTTAGCAGTTTATTTGATAAAAACACTTTCTAAGACCATGCAAAATCAAACTAAATGCGATAAAAATAATACAAAAAGGTATTGTATTTATATCTTTTCTACTTTACATATGTAAACAAGACATAAGACTAGCTGGTTCTTCTGATTTGGTACATGGAGCTAAGGAGAATTTTCAACATCCACTGTATTTGATTGGCAGGTTTACTGCTCACCTTTAGGAGACATGTGATGCTTTTGAACAGACCCCATGAATTATCACCAACATAGTTGCTTTGTTTTTTATGAATTGACCAAAATCGGTTCAGTCAATTTGTTGTTGCAGTCCTATTCTGTTTTCTATTTTACTCAACTAAAGCATGTCAAACTTTGAAAACATTATTACAGGAGCATTGCATCTGTTCAATTTCTTATTCAAGAAAATATTCAGTTATTGATTATTCAATTATGTTTTCATCCATAGTTGCGATTAAATGCTGCTGAAGATATGGTCATTGGGTACATACAGCAAAATTGCCCAAATTTAAAGAAAGCAGTGCTCTAAAACTGCTGTGTTTTTCTTATTCTCTTATCTACTTGAGAGAAGGATGATAAGAAATAAGGGTTTGCAGGAGCTTCCTATGTCTGGGGGAGGGGCAAGACAAACAAGAGCTCATGTTCAAGCTAACCCAAAAACCATCATTTAACTCTCAGTCAAACAGGTTATAAAAAACAACTTGCACAAACTAGTGAAAATTCCAGGGATCACTTCTGCTTTACAACAAACAAAAAAATACAACAGAAGAGAATAAACCGAGAGAACAGTCCATATAGATAACATTCAACCATGAGATACGACAAGAATTTAATCTGAACTTTCTATACAAATAATACTGAGCTGACAGGAAAGACTAAGCAGGTTTTGTATTCACAGCAGACCAGGCTCAAAAATGTGTGACATCAACTGTGAGACGTGCTGAATAAAATACATGAAGTATACTTGTGCGATGAAATACTTGAGTGTTGTAGGAATGAATGTCATTTTATTCGAAGCTTGAATGAAATATAAAAAAGAATGTTCATTTCAGGATGGGTAGATTTACAGATAAAGAACAGTGAGACACCAGACCAGCCTCACTGGAATGTTGCTGTTTGAAATGAACTAAATCTCAGAGGAAACAAAGTATTAAAGTCTGGAGGGCACAGGAAAATAAAGGCAACTTTTCATTACCTCCCTTCAGATTTATAGGTACAGAATTCTGACATGATTTAACTATGCTTTTGCAAATCCTTTCCCTTTGTATATGTCTAATAAGCTGATAATGATAAAGGAAAGGACAATGTGGACAGGAAAGGAATTACAGGACAGCGGGTGGGGGGGGCGGGGGGTGGGGGTTGAAGTTCCACTTGGTGATGAGCCCAACATATCACATGATGCAGTCATGTGACATAAGTGTGTTCTCAAGAGAGGATCATGGTATTACAGGTGATCGGCAACACTAACACACATCCACCCACAGCCATACTACATACGAGTAGGCTTAAAAGGATTGTTGTTCTGACACCGAAACACAGTTGTCACCACTACAAGTTCTTATACTTTTATCTTCCACCTTTTGTTTTAACATTCAAGGTTTTATGATAAATAAATGTAACATTTAGAAGATGGATACCTGTTAAAATGAGGAATATTTCAGTTTATGAATGATGTTTTTCCTTACATTTAATGCCACCACACTATCAAGCTGAAAAGTAAGCAAAAGATCTGGAAAGTTCATGGGTTCAAAAATGTTAGGGCCGTATCAAACCACATTGGAGGGTGAATACACTAAGGCAAATACAGTTCCTTACCGGCAGGTCGACACTGACATCTGTCCCGTCCAGTAAGGACACGCGGCAGGTGATAATAGACTTTGCATCCCCGGCAGCAGGGATGTGTGTTGTGGCTCGCTGGGCCTCCCTTAACCGGGTTTTCTCTGTATGTTTCCGGATAGAGCGCCGCCCCAGTGTCCTGCGCAGGAAACTCAGCATGGTGGGTGAAAGGGGGGGTTACAGTGCCTCACCTGCAAAAGAAGAAGTTTGCGAAATAACATTACCAAAAAGGCAGTCTGATTTAATATTTCACAACAGTGCAGGTGTAATGTTTTCCAAGGTTAGAATCAGCAATGACCAGTACAACAAAGAGTGCTTTTAAAAATACTGCCCTATCCTCATACTACTAGTATTTTCTCTTTAGTGTTCAAGCACGTAAATGTCACATACTTCTTTCAATATCAATGACAGTTGATTCAAGTTTTCATTTCCTCGAATGCTCCGAATGTATCCAGGATATTGTCATTTATCATCTGTATGAGGACATGACCATCTAAATATCTCTCTGCTCCATGTCAGGGCCATATCCTGACAGTGATCAAACATGGGATGTGCCTAAAATATTTGGAACAAGTGAACGTTCATACACAGTGATGTATTGTTTTGGGGCAGAAGAGCTGAAAGTGCTTGTAATAGTATTTAATACTATGATTATTTTGATTGCAAAATTTGAGCATTGTAATGCCAGGCATTGAGTTGTCATACCTAAGAATAACTCATAAAAAGAGGACATCCATTCATGAGTGCACCTGAAGACTGGCAGGTCCGCCATGTTTGTTGAGATAATATTATCAAGCTTGCATTAGTATTGTCACTAATATTGGATTTTGAAGACAGCATGACATTAGCAGCTGTTATTTTGTGCTAGCCTTTAGTTATGATGAGTTCAGGTTCACTGTAACGGACACAGGTTCTAGTGTAACCTGTGTCTGTACAGTGACTGTTCACAAAGCTAAAACAAGAAGTTGAAAATTAGCCTTAATTACACTAAATTATGTCAGAGATTTGGAAGTTGAAATGTTTAAGATAATTACTCACATGACTTACATTCAATAGCTGAGCTGAGAATATATAGTACAAACCATGATGTATTAGTATTGTACACCCCGTTCATGTAACGGAGTCTCGACGGTCAGTTACTATCAATAATGTGTAACTATTCAACAAGTACATTCGTAAAATTACGTTTAGAAGAATGAACTTTAACGTCTAAATGTCGAGGATAATGATGGAGATAAACCACTGCGTTTACATAACATTAACACAGGTTTATACGGGTAAATAGTATTCAGCTGAACTGTTTAGCAAAGTTTAAATGGAGGAGGTGGATAAATGTCGCATACATTCGCAAGCTTTGTGCATTTATTTCTTCAACCCAGCAGGAAAATCCGAAAAGTAAGATGGACGGAGCGACTCGGGCTGCTAACAAACACTGACTCGAAAACATATCAATACACGACAACAAGTCGCAACTCTTTTCGGGTGGTGTGAAGAAAAGTAGAACACGACCAAATACAACCACTGGCTTCTCTTGTCAGGCCTGGAGCACCTAATGTACGCCGAGGCAACAGGTGTGCGTTTGTGCTACCGCATCGGGCTAACCGTTAGCACAAGGAACGCTACTTCAGTACGTTGCAGGCTTGGGACCGTGCAGCAAAACAAACGCCACCTCCAGCTCACGGGAGACAGACACTTGCTCCGCAGCCACTTGTGGAGTCGAGGGCGCCTGGATGATACCGAGGTACTTACAGAGTCCTCCACGAACGAATTCACGACCGAAACACGCCCGCTTGCATCGCAGGCGACTAATCCGCCGACCCTTGTGACTCCATGTTTTCAAGAGCCGTGTTCTTGTCTCCTTTTTTGCCTCGTTCCAGCTCTTCGGCCCCGAGCCTTGATGATTTCCTCCAGGTCCCAACAAAAAAAGTAGGAAACAAAGCTCCGCTCAGGATGTGACGTCATCGCAAATCCCTAACAAGAGTTTATTAGCGTTGTTAAAGAGACACACCCTAGGTTTTCCCGCTGGCTGCAGTGGGATGATATTAATCTTTTCATTTCAGGTGATGGACTAGAAAACATAATATATTATTGTGTAACTTTTACCGCGACTTCATATCCATACGTTTTGTGAGTATTTTAATGATTATGTCGTCTAACAAAGATATTTCTAAGCTCCCATAGATACATTAATATAGATATACATTATACCATCAAACATCTATTAAATTGTTTTCATGCCAAGACAAACGTCCAATGTTTTAAGAATGGCACCATGAATTTGATTCACACAGGGCAACCAACATTAATTTGACAATAGCACCTCCATCTGGTGGGTTTGAGAACTGAGAACTACGTTAAAATAGTGCACGCAGAGGCATGTTAATACCTACAGACATAGATCCTGAATTTGTGTGTTATTTGATGAGACACAGCTCTGGAGCCCATCCTGGCATTTAACCTAAATCAGAATGAACTATAATCTGACCTATAATGATCACATAACACCACGATCTGTGGCCTTTGGCTCAATAAACAATGAAGAAAGCCCTTCAGATTCAAATGACCTCATTCTTTCACAGACTCTGACATCAGAATACATTTTGTGGATTAACTCTAGTGGGTAACAGTTCTTTGATTATGTTTACTTAAAACTTACTTAGGACTTCCCTAAAAGTTTTTTTGTTTTGTTTTTCAGGATGTCGCATTACAGACATAGCTGACCACTTCCTCTTGGTTTCTCACTGTGGTAAAAGTTGAAATGTAAAAATGTAATCCGAGCGATTCTTATCGATGGTGCATCTCTCCTGCATTTCTACAGTGTGGAGAAGCAAGGTGATGTGAAGCCACGTCTCCATGCTTTGACAGACAAGCTTTAATTGTTCACAATCAAGCTTATAGACATGTCCAAAGCACCGTGAAACCATGATACCAGAAAAAAACAAGCAACTGAGGACAAAGGGTTTTTTATGACACAAGTAGGAGTTAAAACCAAGGGTATAATACGGTAAAACATTTCTCATTATTCTGTGTTCCATTATATATACACTCGCTGTCAAACATTTGAAATAGCAGTCTTGAAATACACACCATTTGTGTCACATTTGTATCATTCAAAAAAAGAGGGGAAATAAATCAAAAAATTAAATAAAAACAAAATGGTTCTGCTCACAATTGATTTTCCCTTTTATTTTAAAGATTTTTTTCATATACAACATTGTATTTACATGGTCTAGTATTATTTACACAAAATTAACAAGTGGCACTGTGTAGTTAGGAGTTCTTTTCTTTTTCTTGTTCCCTACAGGTGTCTTTATTTTCAAATAAAATAAAAATGATAAATAAAAAGAAACCAACTCATCCACAGCTCATTTTAACAATGCTTTATGTCTCAAACTTTTTTATTATTATTTCTGTAGCACTACCTGCCACTTAGCCTTTCTACAAAGTGCTGTCCTTTCCCTACCCCGGCTAGAACTGTTTTTCATATCTTTACAAAAATACAACTAATGCGACTAAACCCTCCGCGTGTCCGCTACCCTACACACTACATTTTGATCAGTACCCTAAACGCACACACAGTACCAATTATGCGTCACTATCCAAACACTTTCAACACACACAGCTCATTTTTGGAATTTTTTTCGCCGATGGAAAAATCTGGCAGCATCAATCATCCATTTTTTTTGAATTTTTTACTGCACTTGGGAACTTTAGTTAAAGCCTGGAAAAGATGGAAAAGGGCCACTGGAGGTTGAATAGTGTTTTTGTTAGTTTGATTAAAAGCTCACGCATGTCGCAGCCCCTGAAAGAATTTGTTAAAGGTGCTTTAGGTGACTTTTTTTCCTCGTTTAAAATCAGCTCTTAATGAGAATGAGTGAACAGGTGGATACAAAGCTCAATCAAAGGGACATTCCCCGACTTACTGGGTTGCCTCTATCAGCCGGTGGTCAGATTATGGTGAAGTGACTCATGCGACACGTGAGCGCTGCACAATCCTCTGAGCTTATGGCCCTGACCATGTCTTTGACTAGCGGGCCAGTTCTGATGCAGCATCAACGGTGCATAAAAGCTGAGAAATGCTCCGCAAATGATTGCACTGTTAAATTCTCTCGTGCATGCTGGGGCCCGGTCAAAACTACTCGGCTCTACTGATCCGAGCTCTGTAGCTGCGGAGGGGGGGGGGGGTCTTAGTGCCGTCACCCTTTCGCTGGAGATTCAATCTTTTGTTCCACGCTGGGGTGAAAAGTTCATGTTTGAAGCCTTGAAAACACACTTGCACCAAGGCGGTGTGGTTGAGTAACAGGAAGTGCACCGATCCAGCTGAGCAACAGCTTGGCCACTTTAAAGGCCCACTGGCTCGTTAGCAGAGTAAGCTGTCGTTTTTGTTTCAACGACTCAAAAAGCAGCGACGTCATCTGGATCCTGAATGGAGAGTCACGACAGACAGAGCACCGGAATGGCGGGGTGTTGAAGTATTTGAGTTTAGTAAGCAAACTGAGATGATGCTCGCGCAAAGCGGCCGTGGGCAAGCTCCACACCTGAGTGATGCAGATGCAGCACCGTGGGCCAGCGAATAAAAAGAGTGTGTTTGCGGAGGCCCGTGGAACGTTCCAACATCGTCCAACGTACACAACGAAATGTCTGAACTGAATTTTTAGAAGCAGCCTGAGCAGGAACTGCAGTTACCGAAGGGGGAGCACAGGCAGCCATGACAGGCTTATGGGCCGTCTTTATTACTGGGATGATTTTCTTTCAGTCAGTGCTCACTCACGCCCGATACAGATCCCACGAGCGATGGCACGTCACTCTGCCAGCAAAGGTATCGCTATAAACTGCCATGTTTCGGGAGGGTTCTGTTACTCCCATCCTTTCAAACCAGGCGCCGTGCACCGAGTATCGGCCCTGACGAGCTGTTGCTGCACACGGCTGCTACTGTAGCCCGGCTCTGATCAGATGTGTCACTTGCCTCCAGGCCACTCACAGCGAGTGGGATCCCGGTATAATCATCCAAAAAAAGGAGAGCGAGCAGTATCTAGGGGAAAACAATGGGAAGAATGGACCGTGGATGTGTGGGCTGTGCAAGGAGAAGAATGATGACGGCTGGGAGGAGAGGTTTTATGGGGGGGGTACAGGAGAGATTTAATTTGAAAAACTAGAGAGAGGGTTTTAAGTTGAGTCCCGCCTCTACGTGTGGCACACGAATGACTCAGTGGTTTAAAAGGAAAAAAGGAACAGAGTTTCAAATTTAGGCTCTATAAACAAAGGTTCTTTTAGCATTTCTGAAAGAAACTTAAGATAGGGTTGAGATTAGGTTCATGTCTTTATGGCACAACCTTTCATTTCCAGTTCATGAACAAGCAGGCATTGACCAGACAGCGGATATTTCATTGATGGCAGAGGAAGAGAGGGAGAGGTTCAGATAGATAAGAGTATGTACGTATACACACACACACACACACACACACACACACACACACGCGCGCATGCGCGCACGCACGCACTCACGCACCTTCATGCATACTTGCACACAGCAGTAGGTTTTTCCAGCACAGTCCATTGTAGGAGCCAATGACAGCAGGTACTGAAGCAGTCAATAATAAAAAAAAAAAAATTCAAAATCATAAAAGAAGCATTCCACTTAAAATACACATCGATGGCTCAACCTGTGCTGAGATGGTGTAAGGGAGAGAAAAGAAGAAGACTTGAGGAACTTGATGCTGGGTTTTTGTGAGTTAAAAATACAAGTTGTCATTTCGTTTTTCGTAAAATCATATCACACCATTCTTTAAGAAACAACATGTGCCTTATAAATGATGAAGTACCACTGGGAAATATCAAGATTTAAAATAGTAATAATAAAAAATTAAAAAACAACAAAAAAAAAGGTAAAGTACTAGTTGACTGTTGTGTTTGTGCTGCTTCTTTGAACTGTCAACTGTTGCTGGGCAGATTTAGACTGAAGTCATCACTCAGGTGACCTCTCCACCTCGCTGGAGTTTAAGTTCAAAGGGATATTATAACAAATTAATTATTGGTTTTATGTCCATCACTCCTATATAGTGATACTTTGTCAATGTGTGCAAGTGCATTAGTGGGTTAGCTGTACTTTGCAGATTTCTAAAGTATTTTTCTCTGGATGTGAGAAAAAGAAAAAAATGAAGGGGGGCGATGGAGGGAGCAGCTAAGGTTTGAAGCTTGTCCATTCACACAAAAGTCGTTTTTTTCTTATTTTTTGAGAAAAATAAAACACTGAGTGACACTTTGAAGATGGAAATGAATTGACCTCAGCCTCGTCTTTCAGCTTTATCAGGAAAATAGCTTGGACTTTACCTAAATGCAGCGACGTGTCTGTTGGGGCCTCCCTTCATGACACCCCACTGTTAAATTAAGTTCATTTCCAAAATGATGCTGACTGTTCAAATTTCAGTGGGATGTCAACAGTCACAGCTCCACGGCAGCTGCTGTGACTGCAAGTGACGGGAGGGAGGTGCCCAGGATACATAGGCCTTAAGAATTGTAAACCAGTTCCACTCTTCACCGCACCAAAAGAAGGTCTACTCCCTACACGTGTCTGTAAGCGTAATTAAAAAAAACAAACAATTTTTTTAAATCAACATTAAGCGCAAACAAAGCATGCGACTCACCACTGCATCGAGCAAGAGGTGAGACAGGTGCTTTCTCTGCATTCATGTCAGAAACTGAGTAAGCCAAGAAAGATAAAGTAAAATAAATTAAATCACTTATATTCTCTTTCCACAAAAAAGCAAAAAAAAAATAAAATAAAATAAGTAAAGAAATTAAGAAGTTGTTGGAAGAGGAGGAATCACACTACTTTACTACCTAAGATTTAATCAGGAAAAAGCGTGAAGCCCTAGACTCATACAAACACAACATACAACTTTTTTTTTTTTGTTCAGTGGACAGGGTTCGACACAAACTAAAACACAATAAATACTCTTTCTGAGGAACAAAAGATAAAGGTATATCTCTTTATCAGCTAAAAGGACACTAAAAAAAAGGCAGGTCCGTCTGGCAGACTCGCTGAGAAGGGGACAGGGTGACCCTTGAGGAAAACAAAAGATTCAAAGGGCAGACAGAGGGCTTCCATCCATGGGGGCAGCCCGTCCCCTTCATATTATGGCACTACAGCAATTCCCCCATCCACATTTTATCCTCTCATACTTTTATCTTCTCGCTCTTCGTATACTTTTTTTCTTTACCCTGAACATACAATAATCCCTAATGGTACCTAGTCAACAAAGCTGGAGTTCTCTTTTTTTTTTGTTTTTTTTTTTTGAATTCTATCTTGTCCATGATTTTTCACGTTTCATTTGTTGTGTCTTTCCCCGCCCCCCCACCCCACCCCCCCATTTCAAATCAGCATAAAGTGCAACAGTGCTTTTGTTCTCGTCTCCAACCACCTGCACTCCCAGTGAACCCCGAATGACCCCCGACCTAACGGAGGTCAAAACGTCACAGGTCAGCAGAGTCTGCGTCAGGGTTGGCGCTGGTCTCGCTCGTGACGCTGCTGGCGCTGGCGACACTCGGCTCCTCCACTTCCTCCCCCTCCCCCTCCTCCTCCTCCTCCTCCTCTTCTACGTCCTCCTCGTCCTCGTCCTCCTCGTCCTCCCCGTCCTCCGTCACCTCGCCCACGTCCAAAACCTCCACCTCCCCATCGTCATCATCGTCTTCCTCGTCCAGACCTCCCTCCAGGAGCTCCACCGAGGCTGCCTCCCCCTCCTCCGTCGGCGTCTCCTCCTTCTTCTCCTCCGCCGCTCTCTGCTGCTCCCTCTTCTCCTCCTCCTCCACCTCCGGCCGCTCGTCGTTCGACCGCTCTCTCGGCTGGTAGATGGCGGTCTTGAGTGGTTTGACGAGGCCCTCCTCGTAGACCCTCAGTATGGCCTCGCACACGAAGCGGTACTGGCTCTGGTGAAGAGATACAGACAGAAGATATTATAAGTCGACGTGTGCGGCTTCGGCTACGAGCATCTGGACACGTTGGCGGGGCGACGTACGGGTGTTTGTATCATCATGGCCCTTTGGTCTCGCATAGTCCGGACGATATCTAGAGGATACACTGGCTGGCCACACTCCATTAGACACAGAGCCGTCTCCATGGTAATCAGGACCCCCGTCCGACCGATTCCCGCACTGAGGAAAACAAGGCACGGATTCCGATTTACATAAAAGTTCATGAACTGCGGTGACAGAGAGTTAGGAGTTGCTACACGTCAACAAGTCAAGTGTACTAATAATAAAGCTTTATTGTCATTGCAACAGCAGAAACGACAACATTTTGTTTTGCAGCAATCTCTTTCTTTCTCAGCAGCTGAATATTAAAGGTGCAAAGTGTGAGATTTCGATAGCATTCGTCACTTCTAAAAATAGTGCAAAACAATCACACAGACGTTTTCATTAATCTATAATCACCTAAATGTTTTATTTTTCTCCCATGGCCCTTAAATGAGCCCATTAATGTATACTGACATGAGGAGCGGGTCCTCTGTAGGGGGCCGCCATGTTTTTGCAGTAGCCCAGAGTGGACATACTAAACATCTTTGGAGTTTTAGTGACAACTGAATTCCACCAAAAGTTCTCCTGCATGCTCAGAAGGGGGAGGGGGAGGTGATGGATTTAACATGCAACTTCACCTCTAGATGTCACCAAATCTTACCCACTGCACCTCTAAATATAAACTACTCATACTAAACTAGTAGGTCAGGGGCAGAAAGACTTGTCTGTACCTGCAGTGCACCACCATAGGCTGGTCCTGTCCGGCCCGTTTGGTCCGTACCAGTGCCACAAAGTCCAGGAAGTCAGTGGAATCATCCGGAACGCCATGGTCAGGCCACGCCAGGTACTGGATCTGAGTCAGCTCTCTCTGCTGCTCGCTCTGAACACACACACACACACACACACACACACACACACACACACACACACACACACACACACACACACAGAAATGAAGAACACTGCGCTGCACCATGCTGATGGAAGTTTTGAAAACCAAATGCAAATAGTATATATTATATATCTTAAGGCACACAGAGCAAGTGCTGATGACTCTGGAGAGGAAAATCTCCCTCATTAAACGGAAGAAACCTTCAACAGAACTAGACGAGTGTGAACGACCATCTGCCTTGAGCGGTTGGGCTGAGCGGAGAAAGTGGGGATCAGAGATGACGGGGGAAGAAAAGAGGGGAAGAGAACAGAGACAGTAAATGAAATCACAAATCTGCCAATATTGTTGTTACAGTGAATGTAATGTGGTATTTGAAATTGTTATATTTGAATGTCTTCTTTAATGTCAGAGAAAATACCACTGACTTCATAGTTTTCCATTGATAAAGAGGGAGTGACATATATATATGTATATATATATATATATGGAATATATATATACATATATATAAAGGGAGAGAGAGAGAGAGAGAGAGAGAGAATATGCTTGGGTGTGAGTGTGTGTCTGTGTGTGTGAGTTTGTGCATATGCGCACGTGTGTTTGCACGCGCGCACGTGCATGTGTCAGCACATTAACATTTCAGGTAAATTGCTTTGCACACAAACAAATGCACTGTGCACAAAAGCGAGTTGACACGGGCAGCAGGGAATTCAAAACAGTCAGATATCAGTCGTTACAATTCGAATGATTATGAAACCGCAACACTAGGAAGCGAAGAGGGACCCGAAGCCCATTATCTGAAAATAGCTGGAAAACAGCTTCTCCAAGGCCATTCTCCAGTGACTGTTCTCAGATATCAGCAATACTTGACCCAAAACATGTTACTGTATTTCATGTGGGCGACCTCAGAGCATGTTTCATTGAGCCGTCTCTGTGGGGAGGCTGCACAGCACTAGTTTGTGTAATTACGGCCTTTAACCGTGTTATAAAACAGGATGTGAGGATAACAAACAGTGGTTTTATTCTTTCCACTCAGCTGGACCACTAAGTGATTCACGCTGCCGCTTGCAATTTCAGGAAACAGCAGAATACCGATACAATACGGGAGGGTCACTTTTTATGGTTCAGGAAAAAAAGAGTCGACACTTCCTCTTGTGCTTTTTTTTTTTTAAACGACGGACACATCGTGCAAGTTGTACAATAACATCTGCGGTGATGAGAAAAGGGGAGCGGTGATATCAACCACCCCTCTCACACACAAACCTTTCATCAGGACAGAACCACTGACCACCGTCTCTCCAGCGACACAGAGCCCCGGCCTCCCTCTTTGATATACTGCCTGGCTAAATCGCCATGGTAACACATCTATCCCCATGGCAACAATCACAGGCAGAGGAGAATGCTAATTGCCTCCTCCAACAGCCGTACACTGAAAAAGGTCACGGTACAAGGGCGACACACGGGGATGTAATCAGGAAAACACGTGCATCAGGAAATTATGATGCAACAACTTGAAAATACAACTGCCATTTAAATTCGCCGCTGATGAGCTGGAGTTGTAGGCATTAGAATGTTACAGCATGGAAATGGACACAAAGATAAATGTGGCCATACCGTTTGCATCCATAAAAAATAAATAAATAAATAAATCAACAAGAAGACGGAACAAAATAAAAGTTCACTGTGACACACTGAAGTATGACAGGAAGCCTCAGGGAGCGTCACAGGAAAACAAGCGTACACTCAGCATTTGTGTTTTTCCAAACTATATTTGTCTCATTCGCTTTTCTGTTTTTCTTTCCTTCTACATTTCACCTGTGTGACTGACTGGGGTGGTAGGGTTGCCATGGCAAACGGATCCCAATACGTGGCCCGCATGCAAGCAGTGGGAGACAGAAAAAGAACAGCCCACACTGGTCACTATGGCAACACACCTCCTCTGGAGAGATGGGGGGGGGCTGCTCATCCTTTCTGAGACTTCACAAGCCTCTCGCCTGATTGGACCTCATGTCCTTCAACTTCCTCTTCCTTCGTCAGCACACACCCTCTCACTGCCTCATCACTCCTCCACACTGATCGGACCCTCCTATTAAAATTGTGTGGTTATTTTGTGTGTGTGTGTGTGTGTGTGCGCGCGCGTGAGTGTATGTGCGCATGCGGTTACCTGTGTGTGCACAAGAGTCATCTCTCGGACCAAGAAGGCAGAGTTGCCCTCCTCGTTGTGGCATGTGACCGTGAAGCTTCCGTAGGTGGTGGCGCTGTCTGGGTTGGGCCAGTACTGATGACACTTCACCTTTACACACAATTACACACTCATTCAGTTTAGAACCTCAGATTTTCATTCAGGCAAAGTGCTTTAGTGAATGGTCTGGCTTTTCGAATCACCTCCCATCTTTCTGTGCTGATTTACTTAAAGGTGCAGTGTGTGGGATTTCGCTCATTTTTGTCCATCCATTGGTAGAAAGAAATGGACACGTAACAATGACCTACTGACATTTTTGACTCAGCTAAAAGTAGTATTTTTTTCCCATTACCCTTAAATGAGCCCTTCAATGTATATTTCTATGAGGAGCGGGTCCTGTCTGCGGGGGCCCGCCATGTTTTTACAGTAGCCCAGAGTGGACACACTGATGTGAGGGCACGTGACATGCTGGAGCTGTAACTGTGCTGATCAGGGTATGTCAGACCACGCAGCCGCTGTATCCGAAAAAGATGTGAACGTACCCGTCCCCTCTCGACCTGTGTGGTCAGCATCACAACCATGGACGACCCCTGTTCCCAGGTCATTTGCCAGAAGTCAGGGCAGGTGTTGGGCAGTGGGCCCTGGCATGCAATGTAGCGGTTTATCAGACTGGAGGCTGGAATCTCCATCTACCCGAACAGAGACAAAGGTTTTAGATTACAGGGGTGATACAATGCAACCACACACACACACACACACACACACACACACACACACACACACACACACACACACACACACTCTATATGAAAAGATGACTGGAGTGGAAGGTCAAACTCACGTTTATGTAATTTGCATTGATATAGTCATCTGTGCTTTTCAGAATGACCCGCGTGGCATCGTCTGGCGGAGAGGGGAGGGAGGGAGTTTATGGTTAGAGACGAAGATCACAGGCAGGGACAGAATATTATCCGACGCACAACAAAGCAAAACAGACACGTGTGGAATGACGCACAGGGAGAGATGTCTCTGTAGCGGTTTTTGGAAACGTTGGGAGGTAATTTGGCACACAGCATGGTCATCCCTGGCTTCTTCCTGTACAGTTGCTGTGAGAGAAGGGAACACAGATTACAGTTGTGGTGCTAAAACAGAAAAGGACAATACAACATGTCTTGGCGATGGAACGTGACTGCGGCTTTTTAAGAGTTTACGCCGACAATGTTGTTGCTCATTCGAAGGTACAATGTGTCGCATTTAATGACGTCATGCGGTGACGCTGCGTATTGCCTCTTGATTCAAAGACAAAGGGCACTCTGGGACAATCAATCTACCAATCTGTGAATTCAGGTGATCGTATAATGAAATGAATGACGACCAGGAGTAATGAAAACGATTTCAACTCAAATGTACACGCCGGTCCTTTTAGAGTATATGTATTGCAGTCAAAACAAATGTTAATACTGCATGATCCAAAACATTTAGTCTACTTTCATCACCCACCACCTCCACTACAAAGTCTCATGTAAATGACCGAGCCTTTGATGGAGGTTTAAACAATAAAGAGAACGAGCCTTCAATACGTGGCTCATTCAAAATAATTCATTGAAATATTTGGATTCATATCATTGTGTTCAGCTATGATGAACCCGACTGTCAGTGTGTGACCCGTGCATATTCATGAGTGGATTGTCTGTGGGATCACATACTGTAGGTGAACAACTATTTGTTCAACTACATACTCCAAAAAAATCTGAATTAACTTGAGCGTGTGTGTGTGTGTGTGTGTATGTGTGTACTTAAAACTCTAACCTGCAACCTCTGTGTGTGTGTGTGTGTGTGTGTGTGTGTGTGTGTTTTCTCTCCTTACATCGAATTGGGCTAGTATGGCCCCACTACTCAGGCCATCCTTCAGTGCAGCCATGGAGTCCCTCAAAGCATGCTGGTCTAGCTGGGCGGGGTCCTGAGGGGATTTCTCAGGGATGTACTGGAAGTCTGGCTCCGAGTCTGCTTTCTCCTCCACCACGTCATATATGGCTGAACGGGACAAGGGAAGTCATTCGTCACAAAGCGACACGGCATCATATGCTCACACGAGCACATACCAACACTCAGAGACAAACACACGCATGGGTGTTTCAGACCTCCAGGGGCCCCAGGGGAGTGGATTTATCTTAAAGGAAAAAAGGAAATCAAATGAAACAAAGAGGCGCTTGGAATCTAATCCTGCAAACACACCGCAAACCACACATATCTCTGAGCCTACATATTGCGTAGATGACTCTCTCGCAGTGGAGTCAAACAATGCGAATACATTGGCGCCATCTCCTACGAGCTTTGATGGGATACAGGTTTGAAATGCACAAATCCCTCTTTGACCCAGTTAAATACCAAGAATGTCCATGTTTCATCACCATTTAACCCACCCACCCCCCTCCGTGTGCTGCCTCCTCGTCATCTTCCTACACAAACAGAACAGCCGAGATTACAGAAAGCAAAGTGGACCAACTTCATACATTTCCCTCGCGGTCACAAAGTGAATGAGACCGAGTCGCCTATGTTCATTTTCAGGAGTCAGCTGCTGCAGCTGTCTGTTTGCCACACTCAGCTTCGCAGTATACAGTTGTTTACAAAGTGGAGCGTCCGCCATTATTAAATATAGAACAGCCAAACAAACTAGTCCCCACATTAAAATGACTTTGGCTCCAACTGAGAAAAATCTTGGGAAATGACACAGCAAAACAAAATAACATAAAGTGTGCGTACGTCAACGTAGATGTGAGTCCTGAAAGGTCTGAAAGAGGTTCTAAGTGGACGGTTTCCCGGAGAGACAGATCTGAGCGGAGGACAGCACTGAACTCGCATGTTATTCTGCATCCTCGTCATGTGTTCTCTTCTGCTGCTTTAGCACTTTAGCCCACCAACAATTTAATCAAAGGGAAAAGACACAATTTCTTTGACGGGATTGGTTGTTATCAAATCAATTCAGTAGAAATGACAAGTCCCAGATCGATGGGATCTTGAATCTGAATTTTGCAGTAATGCTGCCTCACGTTTCTCTAAAATCATCTGGAAAAGACTACTGACTTCAAGTGAGGGACAGATCTGACTTGGACGATTGGGAATAGATTGGGCAGCAAGTAGTGTTTGGGTGAGGAAATGCTGTAGGACACGTTAACGTCTAGAGGTGAAAATACGCGCTGCAGCCAAATAGCCCGCAATTCACCCTTCCCTTCCAGCCACAAAGGAGGTCCCACGGAAGGCGTCTTTGATCTCTTCAAGTGAAAAGATGTGTCATTCGTTCATTCTGGGCTACAATCAAAAAACTTGGTTGTTCAAAATGTCAATCTCCATACAGGGGATCCTCTCGTTGGGGAGTGACAAGGACAGCAATTGTACAAGGTACATTCAGGTAATGATGAACTCACGATGACAGACACAATTATTTTAGTACTTGGTTGGAATTAGTCTTAAAAACGCAGTGGGAGCACAGCAGTACGACAGAGCCCACCAGCACCAGGGACTCACCGTTTGGTCGGACCAATAGGATGAGTTCCCCAGAATGGCTCTCGCAGCTGGCCTTGATGAACATGACCACCTGGTCATGCGTGTGGTCAGAGATGTCCCGCCCATTAATTAGGACCACCTGGTCACCCTCATTGAGGCGAGGCACACAAAGATCCGCCTAAGAGGGAGCAGGGGGGAAAACATGAGGACGGTGTGGTTCAACTCACCAGTGGAATTGCAAACGTATTGAGGGAGGACAAGGTCAGATTTGGGGTCATTTGCGAAGCTTGACTTCCTGTTACGCAACATAGGTGCGTGTACACAAAGTAGGAGAGCGACTGTGTTTGCACATCCACTGAGTGGTGTTCACTTACTGATGTTCCTGGAGCGACTCTCGACACAATGATAGGCATCTTCTGGTCAGCTCCACCCTGGAGACACACACACACACACACACACACACACACACACACACACACACACACACACGTTAACGTCACAATTGTCTTTTCTTTTATCTAGGAAAAACAAACATGTGATACAGAGTGTGCAGCACAGAGGGTAGCGACATAAAGTAAGAGCACTTGACAACAGAGATACAGCTTTGCCCATCTCTCACCCAGAAATATGGAAGGACAGTTCACTGTTGTAAGATTTAGTATCAGCTTGTCTGAACTCACCTTCACATTGAAGCCAAACCGTCCATGTTCATCAGGTCTCATCTTGATTAGGACCAAATTATCATGAGGGATGACTCCATTCAGCTGAAAGAGCCAAAGTAGAGCACATGAAATTCATATCCCAATTTCTTTCAAATCTTCCTCCTTTGGGGACGTTACTGCAGCTCCAACACGAGGTTGAATCAGATGCTTAAGAAACTGGTTCACTGTAAAATGTTCCCCTGTAATGTTGGCGGCAGGCGGCTCTCTAGCCTTAACTTTTAAAATTGGAAAATGTACAACACAAAGCCAAGATCACTTTTTATATATCAGTGTGAACTTTGTTTGTATTGGCAGCAATTGGAATATGAAATAATTAGAGTTTACAAAAAGTTTCATACTTTCTCACTTTACCAAGACTACCATGTTTATATACTATATTTTCTTTATATTTTTTACTTAAAGGCGCAGTGTGTAAGATCTGGTGACATCTAGAGGAGAAGTTGGATGTTGTAACACCTCACCCTCACCCCTCTGAACATGCAGGAGAACCTATGGTCGACTTCAGATGTGATTTAAAACTCAAAAGATATTTAGTGCGTCCACTTTTACGAGATAAAAGTACAATGTAAATCATGTATCATGTAAATATGAGTCATGGGTAAAAACATAAGGTGATTTAGGTGATTACAAATTCACAAAGACATGGTATGTAATTGTTTTGTAATCATTTTAGAGGTTACAAAAATGAAATCGTACACACTGCACCTTTAAAGCAATGGTGCGTGGTATTTAGTGACATCTGGTAGTGAAATAGCATGTTGCATCTTAATGCCCCACCCCTAACTCTTCCCTCCCTGGCAGTAGGTAGCCTACGGGTATCATTAAAGCTCAAACGTTGAAAAATGTGCGTACTCTGATTGAACATGTCGGCCCCCAGAGACAGGACCTCCTCCGGTGGAAATATAAAGGCTTCAGTGTTTAGGGTGCTGTCATTTATACGTTCAGGTTTTAATGCACATATATATAAAATCTCACTGTCATTATTTTCTACTCGTGCCAACAGCAGAGGAGATCATTTCACCCATAATCTTACACACTGGACCTTTAATTGAAACCGTCGACATAATAGTTTTTTTTTTTAATGTAATTACAAATTGTCCTAGTGGCACATTTCAAACGTGGATGTCGTGTCCCCGAGGGACGAGCAGAGTGAAACAAACAGAACGCAGTGAGCAGCGGCGTCCGGCGCTGCCACACGCACCGTGGTCTTGTCGGCGTTGACGGGCACGTCGTACATCTCGTTGAGGTGGTTGTCCAGGAGGCTCTGCTGCGAGTGGGCCTGGATGATCTGGCTCAGGGTCTTCCTGCTCAGCTGCTTGGGAGGCAGAGCCGGAGGCTGACCGTCGACCCCCTCGGGAGATCTGACGGAGACCGACAGGAACAAAGTCAGGGTCAGAGCGACGGAAATGGAGAGAAGTGTTTCGTTCGCACGACCTTCGGCGTTTTTGTTTGTTTGTTTGTTTGTTTGTTTGTTTGTTTTTCTATGAAACAATCTGAGAGTGGAAAAAACAGGCTCCGGATGTTTTACTGGCTCTCTCATCCTTTACTATCACTACTCTTCTACATGATACACTGTGGTACTTTACAACTGGAATTGACTGTTTAAAAGAGGACACATTGTGGTTAAAGGTGCAGTGTGTATGATTTGGTGACATCTGGAGGTGAAGTTGCGTGCTGTATCCATCACTTCACCCTAACCCTTCTGAGTATACAGGAGAACCCACTATGTTTAGTACGTCCACTCTGGGCTACTGTAAAAACATGGCGGCCCCCTTAAGGAGGACCCCCTCCTCATGTAAATACACATTAATGGGCTCATTTAAGGGTCATGGAGAAAACATTTAGATGATTATAAATTCATGAGAATGTCAGTGTGTAATTGTTTTGTTGTACTTTTAGAAGTGACAAACATTAGCGAAATCTTACACACTGGACCTTTAAGTGAAGCCAGAAAAACAGGAAAAGAGTAAGACGTTCGTAATGAAGCCGAATGCTCTGCTTCAATCGAGGAAAAACAGATGAAAGCGAGTAGAAGATTGTAAGAGACAGAGTCTTAATAGTACTGTGTTAGTAACACTGTATTAACCTAAATAAAAGGAAGGACACAACCCCCTCCCGCCCCCTCTCCCCCCCTCACCCCCCCTCGCCCCCCTCATCAACCAGACAATAAAAAGCAGTCAGTGAGGATTTAGGAACAACCAAGTCAGGTAAGCACCATCATGGCTCTGCCTCTCTAAGGGGAATAAAACTCTGATTTCACTCCATGTCTGCATCTCTATCTTTTTCTCCCTGTGTGTGTGTGTGTGTGTGTGTGTGTGTGTGTGTGTGTGTGTG
>JAFBJT010108613.1:0-13075 GCA_016785325.1 Chascanopsetta lugubris
GGGGGGGGGGGGGGGGGGGACACGGCGCCCTCTGGTGGAGAGGAAAATATTTCAATCATTGAAAAACCACGTTAAAAACATATTTACACATGTAAAAATGAAACACTCTCACTTGAACCTTACGCACAGCACCTTTAAGGAAGCTACAATTGCACATACATACAGTAACATTGACGCTCAGCAGTGTAAATACTGTGTTTAAGATAAACGCTTCCGCTTCCAACAAATAAACTCGGCATGACGTCAACAACAAATTGCACTGTGTCTCCCCCTGCTGGTCAGAGAATGTTATTGCTCTGAGGCGCGTGGCCGCAGCCGGTCCAGCTCAGCTCCCGGGCCCACTGACCCTCTCTGGTGACTCGCACCTTGACCGGGTCAAACCTCCAGAAGCGCTGCTCCCTGAACATGTAGAGGCGTCCGCCGGGGCGGGTCAGCGCCCCGTTGGTCCCCTGCGGGACCCCGGTCCAGTCGGTGAGCCGGCGCGGGTAGTAGGGCTCCTGCTGCAGGGTCCGCAGGTTGAGCACAAAGTAGCGGGAGCCCTTGAAGAGAACCATGTGACCCAGGGGGGCGTAATAGAAGGCCGAGTCGGGGTGACGGGGCAGGCCCAGCTCACTGCTCCTCTTGGGGAAGCCAGAGTCCAGAGAGGCGCCGCTGTATCTCCACATCCTCTTCCCTTCACAAGGAGGTGTGTGTGGGGGGTGGGTGTGTGTGTGTGTGGGGGGGAGAACAGAGTCAACAGTCAACAATAATAAATGGTAAATAGATATACACACACACACGCACACACATACACACACACACACATACATACAGATAGCTAGATAGATACATAGATGCCTAAAGAAAAACAAAATTCCAACTAAAACGTGTGCACTGCACCTTTAAACTTGAGGGAATCCTCTGTTTACATTTGACAGGTCAGTGACTTCAGGAGTCAGCATGTGGTTTTCAGTGAGAAAGTGAAGCCTCGTAAACTTTAATAAGATATCACACGCAGGTGAAACTCCACCAGCAGTGACAGTCCAGACTGAGCTAACGCAAGAATATCTAAAAATAGAATGTTCCTACTTTCAAACGCCACAGTGAAGAAAAAGATAATCTATTCTGGGCTTTAACAGGTGCAGGAGGTTCAGAGGAGAGAGTGTCTTTAAAAGGAAGTGTGAGTGGCGTTAATGAGATGCAGTGGAGCGGCACCTTTAAAGAAATACCACTTGGAGTCTGGCGGGGAGAAGGCGGCGGCCTCGATGGCGGGAGGGAGGTCAGGCCAGCGCTGGCGGAGCGGCAGGGGGCCGCTCACACCGCCGTCCGCTGTCACGGTCCAGTAGGCGCCGCCGCGGAACACCAGCACCGTGCCGTTCTGGTCTGGGACGGAAAACAACACACGGGTAAACAAGTAAACAAACATCTGGCCGTGTGGAGGTTCTTCTCCTAGTGGACTAGTGAAGTACTACTGAGTGATATTGAATAAGTGTGAGCAATAATGATAATATAAATATATATATATATACATATATATATATATATTTAATATTTGCTCAGTATTTGAAATAGAAACGAGATAAGCGTAAAATAATGTTAGTCATGCTGAGACTGCGGTGTCCAAGCTCCGGCCTAAACAATTCTTTATTGACCAGCATTATCTTTTAAAAACATAATGGAATGTGGCCCACATGAAATTTGTCTCTCTTGATTGCACTTCTTAGCTTTAACACTAGGTGCTGCTAGTGTCTGCAGAAAGCTATGGGTGTGGTCGGGGGCTACATCCGTCTTTATATACAGCAAATAAACAGCCTATATACGTATGCTCCAAAAAAAATTTAAAAAGAGGAAACCACAGCAACAAGAACTTAACCGACAAGAATTCATCATCCCACCATTTCTACGCAATTTAAAATTTGATGTTTCCTCGGAGCCCCGCCCCCTCACATGCTCCAATCATAAGTTGAGGAGGAGCCGTACCCATGGTGATGGCATCAAACACGCCCTGGCAGTACAGCGGCCGCTCTGCGCTCCGGTGTCGGTTGTGGAGCTCGGTGAACTCCCACTGCTGCAGGGCGGCGTGCAGGACTTGACCCGGCAACCTCACGGGGCGCTCGCCTGACGGTTTACCTGAGGGGTAAACAACAACAACAACAACAACAACACCATGAGGAGGATGCACAGTGACCAAACAAGGTGATGTTGATGTCGGAGTCAAACCAGTGAAATGTTGAGTAAACAGAGACAAACAGTGGAGGCAGACTACATGTAAACATGTAAACGATGCTGGACAGGAAGTGGCACTGACGGATGACGACACACCACAACAGGAAGTAAACAATGGATTGAGAGCGAGCACAAGCCAGTAAAGCTGGAAGCACAGAACCAACAGTTTACACAGTTGCACATTGACTGACCTCGTTTGTTTATTTGTTTATGTTTGGAGATGAGGTCGGAGGCAGCAGGAAGAAAAAGCTCGTGACCATTCCAGGAACTGAACAAACATTTGTGTTGGAGGTGGATAAAATCAGCGCTCCCCAAGAACCAGGGGGATAAACTGCATATACAGACCTTTGTGTGTGTGTGTGTGTGTGTGTATGTGTGTGTGTGTGTGTGTGTGTGTGTGCGTGTGTGTGCGTGTGTGTGTGGGGCAATAAGATAAGAGCTGGATGTTACACTCTGTTTATATATAGCAGAGGGGAAGTCCACTGTACTTACAGTATTAAAGGTCAAAGTAGTCATTTACCTTTAATCACAAATGTACTTTCATACTTTGGAATTTAAAAGCACAGTAAGAAGGATTCAGTGACATCAAGGAGAGAAAGGGCAAATTCTAAATTCTGAAAAATTAAACTGTCGTAAAAATATTTGTATAATTAGCAGATATTTGCTTTTTGACAATAAGAAAGGATTTGACCTAAATCTGACACACTGGACCTTTAATGAGCCTCTTGAAGTATGTAATGGGATATGTACGAAGTGCTGGGTTCTCCCTGTATTTTCTCCTTCACAGGTAAGAGCTGGTGGTTAGCTTATATCCTGCTGAAGTAATAACATTCATAAAACTTTACAATATCATAACTTTAATATTTTACAGACTGTCCCTTTAAATCTGAGAGAGGATTTGGTTGAGGTTGCTGGAGACTGGATCAGGAGATTGATCTGCACCCATCCCATCACATCTGGACCGCAACCTTGAACACACTCAAGTGCGTGCAGCACGTGTGTGTGTGTGCGCGCGTGTGTGTGTGTGTGTGTGTGTGTGTGTGTGTGTGTGTTCTTCAATGATAATGAGAGCTCCCAGAGGTTTCGTGTTTCTCATCACTGAGCAGATCAGATCATGTCTGGAGGTCGACATGTGCAAGCTGCCTCACATCTGCTCCTCAGATCACAATGCCAGCACACACACACACACACACACATACACGCACACACACACGCACACACACACAGTGCCTATAGCTCATACTGTATCTGTGAGCAGCTATAGCATCCTGTCTGCCACAGGAGCAGCTGCAGAGACGAGCACCGCAGGGAGGAAATATTAAGTCTATAATCTGCTGAGCTCCACCTGAGCATCATCATCATCATCACCATCATCATCATCACCATCATCATCATCATCATCATCATCATCATCATCATCATCATCATTATCATCATCATCATCATCACCATCATCATCATCACCATCAGCTGGGGAATCCTGAATGAACCTTTTGTGAGGCAATAAAAAAACAGAGGACAAAGGAGGAGCCTCTCCGGATGTAAACATAAGAGCTCATTTACAATCTGCCCAGTCGGTGATTTTCCATTGATAGAAACATAAGAACCATTGTTTCGTATCACTTTCAAGCAAATGGAAATCTGACACACTGGACCTTTACGTGAGGTTGAGAGTGAGACTGTCCCGCGGCCGTATCAATATTATGACATTGTGAGAAGACGTCCTCCGGCCGTCTGCAGCTGCTCTGCACCTGCATCTCAGGGTCACACAGAGAGAGAGAGAGAGAGAGAGAGAGAGAGAGAGAGAGAGAGAGAGATGGTGCGGCTACTTAAAGGTGCAGTGTGTGAGATTCAGATGAAGGTGTTTTCATCCCTGCTCTCAGAAATGAGCTAAACTAATGTTGTCATGAGGGTGAAGTCAGCTGAATGTACCTTTAAAGTCCTAACGTGTGCAGCAGGGAAACACACTGACAGAGAGAGAGAGCTCTGCTGAGGCACATGTGAAAACCTGCCTCACACATGCCAGGAGCCACACACACACACACACACACACACACACACACACACACACACACACACACACACACACACACACACACACACAGATTCTTCAGCAGTTGTATTTGTCATGACACCGTGACTCCCTCACTCCGCCTCAGTCGAGTGATGCACCACCTTCAGGAAACCACTGTGTGTGGCAGAGAGGAGGAAAGTGTGTGACAGACGATTGTTCTTGAACTTCAAAAACAAAAAGTGTGATGAGGATTAAAATGTTGCTGTCGAGCGAAACATCACCCAAAACAAACAAGCACAACAAGAGTTGGTTGTTTGCCAATGTGTTTTCCTCCCTGTTTCCTCATCTCGACTAGCTCATCTTTTGTTGTTGTTCTTTACAGGTGTTTTCTCATGTGTTATGTTTTATCTTTGTTCTTGTGTTTTCTCACATGTTGTGTTTTCTCTTAGTTGTTGGATTACAAACATGTGGTGTTTCCAGTTTGAATTAGAGTTTTCTGTTTGCTGTACTTTCTTTATTTGCCATATTAACCAAGTGAAACAGAGCTGCTTCCTCTCACAGCTCCGTCCTGTGACTGCTGCCTCTGAAGGGCCACCGAGCAAAAGACGACTCCACATCTGCTCCTTCAAACACAATCTGGATTCATAACGAGTCACTCATTCATCTAATTGCTTCTGAGTATTCTGGTAATGGCTGGGTTTGAATTGCTGCCTCATTTGAACTTCCTCTCACTGATCCTGGGTCAGACCTTTGTCATCTGTTGTTTTTTTTTTAAAGCGCTCAGACTTTAAACCGGAGACAAATATCTTTATGGAGGTGTGATGTTTAACACTTCACCTCAGGACCACACACTTTCTGTTTCACACACAAAACACTCCCCTTCCAACTGGACAAGAGTTTTAAGTTCCTGACTGGGACCTAAAGGTGCAGTGTGTAAGATTTTGCTCATTTTTGTCGCAGCCAAAAAAATTACCAAAAGAAATGACATCCTGTAATTTTCATGAATTTATCATCATTTTTTGGTTAAATGTTTCTCCATTACCCTTAAACAAGCCCTTGAATGTATTTTTACACACTGCACCTTTAAAACCATCAGCACAGATGGTGCACATCCACACCGGTAAGCTCCGCCCTCTCACCGTACAGCTGCTGCACCGCGATGATGTCGTCCCAGCTCGGCACCAGGTTGCGGCCCAGTTTCCTGTAGTACGGCGACATGAGGGCGTGGCGCACGGGCGAGTGCTCCAGCCCCAGCGTGTGTCCGATCTCGTGGGCCGTCACCATGAACAGGTTGTGGCCCTTGTGCCCGTTCACCGTCCAGCGCTCCGCCATGTCGAAGTGCGCCTCGCCACGACGGGGCAGGAAGGCGTGAGCCAGAGTTCCACCTGAGGGTCAGGGAGGGACGGGGTGGTTATAGTGTGTGTGCGTGTGTGTATGTGTGTATATGTAAATGTATGTGTGTGTATGTGTGTATGTGTGCGTGTGTGTATTTTAATTCATCTATCTTAATCTGTTGAGTATTGTAATCAGATTACTTTGAGTGCAGAAACAAAAGCTTCATATAATCACGAAATCACAGGGATTAAAACCTATTTATCATTAATATGATCAGATATACGTACTGATCAGGGCTGATGTGAATCTGTGTGTGTGTGTGTGTGTGTGTGAGACCCTGACCTGGCCCATCGAAGGCGTTGCTGGCCCCGTCGTTGTGGTCTCCCTCGTAAAAAGCCAGCCGGATGTCTGCAGGCCCCTCCTCGGCCTCCTGGAACACCAGGCCCGACACGTTGCTCCACAGCTGGAAGGCAGCGCCCACCACCAGCCGCACCGAGCCCGGGGACAGATGGCGAGGCCAGTTCACCATCTGGTAGGTCAGGTGACGCTTGTACCATTTCTCCACTGGGGGATCACACACACACACACACACACACATAAATGTTTTTCCGAGTCAATAAAATGAATGAATTGTATGTAAATGAGGAAGAGTCTATCTCTCTACAGGGTAATGGGAAAAAACAATTCAACAATGAAGTGATTATAAATTCATTAAAATGTCAGTATGTCAGTGTTTTGTAATATTCTTAGAAGAGACCAAAATGAGCAAAATCGTACACACTGCACCTTTAAGGGTAAATGATGAAGGTAAATAACCTTCAATAAAACACACAACTGGGTTGGTTTCGCTTCAGGACACAGCCCTTGAATCCATATTAGGTATTTGTGTTGGATCTGCTTTATTACCCTCTTGAGTCGTGTGTGTTTACATCTGACACATCCTGTATTATGAACCCACACAGGCAGACACTCGTTAGGTCCTGAGCCAAAATGGCGGGACGTCACCTGCGTTAGCACCAGCTGGATAAACGACACCGCAACTTGCCTACATGTTCAACTCTACTGTTTATTCCAACACGCGTGTGCGGTTTCTCAGCTTTGACGTAATCACATGTGTTGTGAGGTTTACAATTTGTCCAGGGACCGAGGGGGAAGACGGAGGTTCGGGGGGGGGGGGGGGGGGGGGGGGGGGGGGTTTCAGGGGGGGGGCGGGGGGGGGTGTTCAACTCTCTTTAATCTATGAGACTCTAATCTCTTCACGTATACATAGGATTACACAATGCAGCAATGTGGAGATGGAGACAAGGACACGCACACACACACACACACACACATACACACACACACAGGCTGTGTAACATGCAGCACACATCACAGCGAGCAGACAGGCAGAGAGGCCATGCAGGAAACAATCATTAGATAATATGGAGCTTTAAGGAGACGCAGCTGGAGACAGACTGGACTGAGCCTCTAAAGGACATTTTAAAGGTACAGTGTGTCAGATATCGGTCTCTTTCTGTTGATAGAGATGGAAAAAATAAAATCAATAAACAGATATCTTTACCAGTGAACAATCACTTTATCCTACAAATCATTGCGTTTATTTGCCCCAGAGGGAGTGGTTTATACTGAGGGGGCGGATCCTCTCGGTAGAGGTGGCCATGTTGTATCCGACGCCTGTCTGTAAAAACAGCTTGATTGACAGGTGCTCCTGCTGCATCTTGATCCGACTGATGAAATCAGACATTTTGAAATAAATGTTAGTATATCGTTTTGACAGGTGGAAAAAGGGGACATAACCCTGGGAGACCCCGTAGTGGCTGAATTTATATGACATGCATTTAAACCCGGACACACACACACACACACACACACACACACACAACACAGAGATCACATATCTTGCACAGACAGAGACATCTCTGAGACATCTCCGTGTGTGTGTGTGTGTGTGTGTGTGTGTGTGTGTGTGTGTGTGTGTGTGTGTGCGTGCACGTGTGTGTGTGTCAATCCTCGACACCAGCAACAAACAGCATCCCCCCTGCACCTCCACAAACAATAACTGCCACTATCAGCTGATCTGGCTTCACTTCCTAATGCCTGTGATAACCCGGCCTCCGTTGCCCGGCCTCCATAGAGGACATCATGTTAATTACTTCCACAAGGGAAGTCATGGAATGTCTCGTGCATCGGACTTCCTGGCTTCCCCTGGTGTCCTTGGGGACCCATTACTCTGCGGCGGGCGGTCTGGGACGGAGCAAAGGCGCCTGGGCTGGTCGGCGCAGTGAATACAGATGTGCTCTCAGGGTGAGACCACAGGCCCCACGCACGTCTGCGCTGTCACCCACCAGGGACGTGAGGGAGGGAGAGCGTTTGCGTGGCCTCGCCGAGTTCAGCTCAAGAGCCTGATCCGTGACTGTGTCAGGGAGCCAATCAGAGGCTTGGTTTGTGACGTTACCGGTTCGCTAATATCAGGACGTTCATCGCGTTTGTGGTGTAAGTGTTTTGTGAAATGTCGTGGTGTTTTGTCAACTATGAGGTCTGTGTATCCGGTTTGGTCAAACATTGTAGTGTTTTGTGAAATGTTTGGTGAAATGTTGTGTTTTGTGATGTGTTGTAGTGTTTGGTGAAATGTAGTGTTTTGTCAGATGTCGTGGTGTTTTGTGCACTATAGTGTTTTGTGTAACATGTTTGGTAAAGTGTAGTGTTTTATGAAATGTTTTATGAAATGCTGTGTTCTACGAAATGTTGTTTTGCGAAAGTGGTGTAGTGTCATTGCGAAATGTGTTCTTTTGTCAAATGCCATGGTATTTGATGAACTACAATGCAATGTTTTGAGTTAAGAGTTTGGTAAAACGTTGTAGCGTTTTATGAAATGCTGTTTTATGTGCTGAATTGCAAAATGTTCTCGCGTTTTGCACAATGTTGTGATGTGATGTTTTCTCAAACGCTGTTGCACGATAGAACTTCCAGGTTCCACTTTAACTTTCTTACAAACAAACATTTCGCGAGTTCATTTCTGAAGCACACTTTGTGTTGTGTGTTTACTCAAACAGAAACACACACACACACACACACACACACACACACACTCCTTTGCCAAACCCACGTCCTAATGGCTCCAGATATGTTCCTCTCCCTGCGGTGCTGTTTGAGGTCTCTTGGTAATTTACAATATATTGCACATACCTCTTGTTTATCGCCCTCATCTTCTTGGCTGTGTATTGTTTTCAAGCCGAGCAGCAAAGAAACAGCTCCACTGTGACTCCCAGACTTTCGACGGACGGCTCTTTACTCTAATGTGCTAATACTTAAACAAATAGAGACATTTCTCTTTACAAATTCACGGTGCAACATGTACCACACCCCCTTTTGAAAGTCTAATTATTCAATCTCTAAAGGTCTCAATTATATCTCCATTTCCGTTGGCAGAAATCTCACAGTTTTGATGTGTTTACATGCTCGTGTAAATATGTCCCCTCTCTTTGTTTATACGAGCGACGTGCACACGTCGCTGTAAATCATTTTTCAGTGTCCGCGTTGTTATTTCTGCTGAGTCGACCTTTGACTGTATCGCTGACCTCCTGTTGACCTGAAACCATCTGCACCTGAAATTGTGGGATTGTGTAACTCAGGCTGCTGTTTAAACCTCCCACCCAGGTTTTCGCCTCCACGTCGGGTCCACAGCACATCCACTGCGCTTTTAAATATTTTGACGTCTGTGAGTGTTCCTGATTGATGTCGCCACTTTACGGTTAAGCCTCAAATGTGAAAGTATGTGTAAATCCATCGTCCCCACGTCATCTCAGATCAGACTGCAGACTGCTAACTTACTCTGAGTGTGTCTGCTAACGTCTGACGAGTGAGTGCGACTGTTGGAAAGTGAAGAGTCTTCGTGAACCGAGAGTTATTACTCTCGCAAAGGAACTTGATCTGTCTTTTTATAGGATCTTTGTTTTAATGGGTTGAAACGAGGCCATGAAAGTCATAACTTTCAAACTACTTTCTAACAATTGAATTTGCGCTTCACAAATCATCAAAGTGGTTTGTGAAGATTATCTTTATGTTCACACACTTTATAAAATGAATCAGGCAGGTTTTCTTACATGTGCGTATAAACACCCGAGAACATGAGTTTCATTGAATCAATGTGGAATGAGCCCTTTATATTCACATCGGGAGCAGGTCCTCTCTATGGAGGCGGCCATGTTGGACCGCCATGTTGTTGTTTTTTACAGTAGCCCAGAGTGGACAAACTAAACACCTGTTGAGTTGAAATGGAAACTGAAGGCTAATAATGGTTCTCCTGTATTTGTAAGGGTGGAGTGAAGTGACGGGTGTTCAGCTGCAACACATTACTTCACCACTTGATGTCACTCAACCCTACACACTGTACCTTTAACTAAGCAACTGAGAAAACATCTCATAATAAGTTCAATTAGTTCCAGCTCCTCTGACCCCAAAACACTGGGCTGTGTTTTGTGTTCATGCTGCTGAAATGATGTCAAATTACATTAAATGCTCCAGTCTGTTGTAAATTGGCAATTACATGGTTAACAGCTTCCAGGACAGGGCACGGACTCATAGGCACACACCTCTGAGACACACACACACATACACACACACACTCACCTCGCGCTTATAGCACTTATTTCAGACAAGGGCGGTGGAATGTCAGTTCTGTAAATATCAGTGGGAACCGACCATTAGATTCAGCCACAAGTGGGGCTCTGTTTTCAGTTTACGTGAGGCTCTGCGGTGGCGGCGGCGGTGGCGGTGGCGGCGGCCAATGGCGGCCATGTTAACACCAAACGACATCACACCACAGCCAGCAGCTGAAATCAGCCGCCGAGGACAAAGTGCTCGGACGGATCAAACATCGATCACGGGTCACAGTGCCGGCTCGACACAGAGCAGGAGTGAAAGTAGTGAAAGGTGGAGCGGTAATCTGAAATATCTAACATCCACGGCGTCTGTCAGACACAAACGCCTGAGTTGCTCCACGCTGCCAACAACAGGATCAAACATGAACTCCAACATCAGTCCCTTCACTCCGCACGAGCATCAGATCATTCGATCAGACAGGTCACATCACAAACAGCTGACGTCCAGCCTGAAGCTCCACGGCAGCAGTGATCGCTACCACTTGTTTGGTTGTTCAGGGCAACTGTAACATGGTGATGCACCATGGAGGTAAATATCAGTCTTTTTTAATATCTTATTTCTGCTGATTGAAAAGGAAACTCATTCACCAAATTCCTACCAGTCAGAGGGAATGTGTGTCTGTCTGATATCTCATTTGAATACATGTGTATCATAAGTTAAAGGTTCGTTGTGTAAGGTTTAAGGGTTGTTATTATGCGTTTTCCACTGGAAGAAATGAAGCATTCAATGGTTTTTACCGATGATATAACGAGTGTTTGATCACCTGAATGGATGAATTGTCTTTATCATTAAAGTAGAATGAGACGTTTATAGAATAGAATAGAATAGAATAGAGTAGAGTAGCCTTTACTGTCATTGTACGACCTGTATAAACTGAAATTGGGAACTAGAAAGCTCAAAGCTGCTACATCCTCATGCGCCGCCATCTTTCCCTTCTCCATTTATTTATTTATTTATTTATTTATTTATCTATTTCCTTTTTACAAGAGCAGCCATCCCCATGCAGGAGAACCCGCGACAGCCTTCAGCAGTCATCCAAACTCTCTTCTGTTTATTCTATACGGCTGTAAAACGTAGAGGTGCAAAATGGCCGCCAACAGTAATGGCTCAAGATTTGGAAGATAAAAAAATAATGATAAATATACATGCAGGTGTTGTACACTCGTAAAACATCTGTAAGAACATGTTCCATCGAATCTCAATGCCCATCGAGACGGAAATGATTTCACACGCGATCTCACAGAATGCACCTTTAATGGTGAACTAGAGAAATGCAGCTTCCTGTCTGCGTTTGATTGAACATCTGATCCGAACATGAAAGTCCTGGGCGAGTCCTCAGGCCTCCGGCACAAACACATCGGCTGCTCCTCCGGGAGACTGAACAATGTGAGGTTTGACTCGAAGGTGGAGGAGACTCCACTTATCACTATAACATGATCGAACACAGGTCGGACCGGAGGGGGAGGGAGGGGGAGGGAGGGAGGGAGGGAGGGGCGGGGGGGGGGGGTTGCCGGGGGGGGGGGGGGGTTTGCCGTATATGTATCTGTGTATCATCCATTACCGCCGCACTTTGTGTGACAATACCAGATGACTCAGAGATGATGACAGCGGGTTGTTCTCTGACGATAATCCTACAGTTCAGTTCGTCAATCAGCGGGAGAACCTGGGCCCGGGCCTCGGAGGCGGACGGGGGGACGGGGGGGGGGGGGGGGGGGGGGGGGGGGGGGGGCGGGGGCGCGGCAAAAAAGCAAACACTGAGATCCAGGCAGACAGTTATGGATGTGTTTACCAGAGGGAACGCGTCAGGTACTGACATGAAGAGGCAGCGGCCGGCGTCAGCCACAACTGCATTCCCTGAACATTAGCCAGCCCGTCAGTGACAGGGAGGAATGTGGAGGCTGCACACGGAGAGAGGCAGGAATCGAACCGCCGTCCCCCCGTGATATTTACATGCACTGGGCTCACGATCAAAGGGCTTTTTCACATTTAGATGTGCAGATAAGAAAACCCAGGACTTTCGAACCTGGGTAAATCCCTGATAAGGTGATTGACTCCAGGTTCCGTTGTCAGAGGTTCGTCGAGCTCTAGGTATGTTTTTCACAAATGTGACAAACATTGAATCAATGGGCTTTTTTTAACGTTAATTTAAAAGTTTTATCTAGCGTGACTTACAAATCAAAGACAAATAAATAAATACATTCGAGCCTCAGGAATAAATCACACTTGGTGGTTCTCTCATCTCAAAGTCAATGGGAAACACGGTAAAAGTGCTGGGATTCATTTAAGATTACGAGATGTTTTGTGGTTCAGTATAAAACGCGTCAGTAAAATACATTTTTACAGTTCATCGACACCAGTGTTGGCACTGATCACCATAACCTCTAAAGCCTTCCTGTCTCTTTCCAGCGATACGTTTGCTATTTTCAAATGTTGCCATCACATTCCTCCCTGTGAGTTTGCTGCTGTTCTCTCACATGCGCTGGGATTGGAAAGGTAAGAATGTGCGAGGACACTGACCCAGACCTCTGCATTCTGACATCCAGCCCCTCCAGCCTCCTGAGCGATGAGGTCACAACCTCCAGCGCAATTACTCCATAAACTCGGCCTGAAACGAGGCTTCACTTTTAACGGCTGCCGGTTAACATTTGAAATCCCGTAGACGGTCAAATTACAAATATCTGCATGCGTGTAAATCAAGTGGCAAACGCCGAGGCTGACGGATGTGTCCAATACAGAGGTTGGAAAAAGCTGCAGTTCACAGGGTGGCCACTTGAGGCGGGCTCCAAGAGGAGGGTAATCCCCAAAGACTTGGAATAGTCTGGTGAATTGTTTAAAGCCTGGAATCTCACGTGACAA
>JAFBJT010108613.1:14172-34867 GCA_016785325.1 Chascanopsetta lugubris
GGAGAAGTGAGTGGTTTGATATGTCAATCTTAATGTGTGTGTGTGTGTGTGTGTGTGTGTAACAGGTTTCATGTTCAGACAGCAGCAGCAGCAGCAGCAGCAGCAGCGTCTGTGATTACAGATGTGGTGAAGGTGGGATGGAAATTAAAATGAAGGAGAAGGACAGCTGTGCTTCACCACACTGGAATGTGCAATGAGAGAATGTCCCTTTGTCCCGTTACAGACACTGAACTCTGCCACAGGCCTTTTGTTTATGTCTGAGTGACATTTAAAGGTCCAGTGTGTACAATTTACAGTATGTGACATTGCTTCCACAGAAATGGGCTGTAAAGATGTTTTGGATTTCATAATGAGTTTATAGACATGGTAAAAAAAAAAACTCAGATAGACATAGGTTCTAACACCTGCCGGGGAAGGGAAGGTGAGGTGAGGGGTATTCAGCTGCAACATGCAAAATGTCCACTAGATGTCACTTGATCTTATGCACTACACCTTTAAAATGTTGAGTGTGGGGAGCACCTGCGGGGTCATATTTAAGTTTAGCACCGTATGTGTAGTGATTCATCCACTATAGTAGGACTGTCGAATGGAAAAGGCCTCAGGTCTCTGCCTCTATGAGCTACGATGAAACATGCAGATGTCAGACCTGGAGCAAGTACTCGCTTTAGCGGCGTTGGCTATATGTGCTATAAGGGGCGTACAAGTATGCTTTTAACAAGATTTAACACATTCTGTGATTTATTTAAAAAAAAAAATTTTTTTGTTCATTCACGGGGACAGTCCTCATATTTCGGACACTACCTTCATTAGATACTGTAAAGTTGTATTTTTAAGGATCATTGTTTTACAGGGACAACATCTGGTTTAGTGTCGACACCAAACACACTCATACCACCTTAAGAGGGGAAACTACAAGAAAATGTTACAAATAATAAAAAATCTATTTTTTTCAATGTTCTAGTTTAGATTTAGACTTGTGTAAAAAAAAAAAGTATGATAAATGTACAGTAGAATAGATTTACACCCACTGGTCACTTTATTAGGTACACCAATTTACCTGCTCATTAACACACACATCTAATCAGCCAATCAAATCCATGTGACTCTGTGCATTGATTCCTGTAGTGATGCTGATCACTTTGCATTATTCTGGTCAGGTATATTGAGGTCCTGTTTATGCAAAGAGGTCCAGGGAAAAGATGAGTCGCCATAATTAAAGGCACAGTGTGTAGGATTTAATGATATTTAGTGGGTCGATTACATGTTGTAGCTGAATACACACCCCACCCTTCACTTCCACGCCTGTGGGAAAACCTGTGGTACTAACTGTACCTGTGGGCATCATTAAAACTCAAAAATGTGTAGTTTGTCCGTTCTGGGCCACTGAAACATGGTGATAATGACGACAATACATTTATACAGTTACTCACAGTTATAAAAAATACCAACAGAAATGGAGATGATTATATCTCAATTGTACACAATGGACGCCATTTAAGATACAAATACTTGCTTCTATGTACAATTACAGTGATGTAATGTGAAAAGGTTTTGAAATGTTAGTACAATCAATGTAACATTAAATCCCATGAGAAATGACCACATTTGTTGGAGGAAGGACGTTTTTTTTTCTTCAAAATATATTTCAAAATAAAATCCAGCAATCAGATCAAAAACTGAAGATAAATATCAAAATGATTGAAATAAAAAATAAAAAAACCTAGTTAAATACAATGATTGTCCTCAGACTACGAACAGTAACAGAGCACAAGTCCCATAATAATAACACAGGGAGCTTGTTTTTGTCCTACTTCATAAGCTGATTACCTTCCACATGTTTTTCTATAATGGTGCCTCAGTGCTGATAAATACACGCAGCTATTGGACCATGTATTAGATCCAGAAAGGTGCTTACCTCCGGCTCCAGGAGCAGCGGGGATCCTCCTGCCGTCTGCGCCGTGATGAGGGCGCTCACAGTCAGGATCCAGGCGGCGGCGGCGGCGGCTCCTCCGCACCTCCGCTCCGGAGCTCTGCGCCTCATCGCGGGGGAAGCTCGCTCTCAGCAGCCCGCTCCCTGCACCGCCGCTCCGCATCTCTGCTCAGCTCCGACCGCTTCCCTCATGGTTCCCTCTCCCTCGCTGACTGACAGTGGGGGCTGGGTGCTAACGTCCATCCCTCGCTGCTGCCGAGCTGTGACAGAGCGCCCTTAGCCGGCGCTATGTGCCCGGCTCTGGGGGGAAAGGGGCGTGGCTAGCACCGGTCCCTCTCCGCCCATCCAAAAACCACTGCTGGACACAAGGAGACTGAGACGTCCACACAAAAACACTGAAAACGGCATTTTGCGGATTCGTTTTTCGCCGTTGTCCACATGACACCGACATATGGGGACTCCAGATAGTGTTTAGTAATCATGTGGAGAGGAAATACACAATTATGTGGCAAACACAACACCCTGCATGACACATTCCACAATATATTGCCAAAACAATACATCATAACAGTTCCCTGTAAGAAGTCATTGTGATTTTTGCATTGGATTCAACATCATTGCCATAAAATAAACTTTAGCGCTAAACAAGTTTAGGATGCTAACATGATCTGTGTACTAAAATACCCTCCACAAATGTATTCTATAAGCGTGTTGATTAAAAATGTTTGGCTATTTATGTACAATACAAGTGTCACAAGACTTCATCACTTCCAAAGAAAACCACATGCACGTGTAATATCCCCGCTCTGTTAAGCACTATGGAGCAACAGCTATTCTAATCGCGTTAATCGCAAACCTCATTTCAGGCCTGTAATTGGACGCCATTAAAAATACACAGCAACATGAACAAATGAAATGCAGAGTGTTACTCAACTCATTCCTGCGAGACTCTAGAACAGCCTTCGTAGAGCAAACTAAAGCTTAAGTCAACCACCGAAAATTACAGGAATTGGGAGTTAAGCCACCACCGCTTGAAATGGCATTTGCATAACAGCATTTTCACTGTTTAAAAAAAACAAAAACAAGATTAGGTACAACACAATTAAAGGGAAAAATGACAGTTCCAAAATGTCCTTATTAACACTCTTCCTGGTAGGTGATTGGATCTCAAGGATGCGACTCCAAGATCAAAGTGATGGGAGTAAAGTCACAGAACACAGGAAGAAAAGATCACAGTTTTTAATATCAGCTTGGAAAAAAAAACAGAACTCAAGTAAAACATTTAATCGTTCATACAAAACAATGGTACAAAGTCTATCTCACAAAACACCTGCAGCTAGAATCAGAGAGAAATTAAAAGGATGTACAAAGAAATCAGACAAAAAAAAAAAAATACATGACGCCATGCTGACAGAGCCAATCAGCCCCCTGAGTCCCTTCCTATCAGATCAGAACGCTCAAAAGTCAGGATGACAGCTGATCACCAATCAGATCATGTGATCCATCCCCACACCTTGTCCAGCGTTCCAACAACATTCTTTCTCTCTCTCTTTCTCCCTGGCAAACTAAAGGGTTTGAATGGTTTCTGTCTGTCCAACACTTAGTATGGCCGGTCTCTCCTGTCGTCTCTGCGGTCACCTCTGTGGGGACAAAGACAGGTCTGTCAGCTGCGGTATTTCTTCAAGTCAAACATGTACTTTTGTCATTGAATAAACAGTAAAACATTATGAGGATGAAATATGATGTCACCCATGCTTGCATGTTCTAAATCTATAAATGCCCCCCCCCCCCCACACCAGTCTTCCCCCCCCCTCCCCCAGTGGACAAAGACAGGTCTGTCAGCTGCGGTATTTCTTCAAGTCAAACATGTACTTTTGTCATTGAATAAAGAGTAAAACATTATGAGGATGAAATATGATGTCACCCATGCTTGCATGTTCTAAATCTATAAATGTCCCCCCCCCCCAAAAGCAGTCTGCCCTCTCTCTCCACCAGTCCCCTTTACCAATGCAGCATTTCACCTTGAGTGAGAAGCTATAAATTAAAACCTGTTAAAAACAACAAAGACCCTCAAGGAGCACAAAGACGCAAAGTTGAGAGCATTGTCTGGAGAAGGTGTGGTCAAAATATTTAGGTACAAGAAGACCAAATGCAAAAAGTACACGTGTTCACTCACTTCAGGGGAGTTAAGCCCCCATCTGGTCATTTCGTCAAATTACAACAAATACCCCCAAACATGCATTACATCAGTGTTAAAAACAAAATGTGGCACAAACCTTCCACCCATCTTGTAGCCGCCGCCTCCGAATCCTCCTCCACCACCACCACCTCCATAGCCACCACGGTCTCCTCCGCGGAACCCTCCACGGCCCCTGAAGCCGCCGCCGCCTCTGTCACCACCGTAACCTCCTCTGCCTCCACGATCTCCTCGGTCTGCAAGAAAACAAGGAACATGGCTCAGACTAAGCACTTGCAAAGATCGATGTTTTCTTCTTCTTCTTCTTCTTCTCTTTAGTTTTCAAACATGCGTTTTTTCAGTAACTGACCTCCAAAGCCAGCATCTCCTGGTTTAGGGGCGCCACACTTGTTGCACTCCTGTCGCCGCGCAAAATTCATGTTGCCACAAGAGCTGTGAAAGGATCAGGGGGAAAAAACATTGAAACCTCCAAGTTCCATTAATGGATCCGTCTCACCGTGATTTGTATTTTTCTAAAAGAGCAATTAAATAATTGAAGCTCCTCCTTTGCAACAGACCTGTTTGGACAGGGCCAGTCTCCTCCCTTAATGTCAAAGTTAGGTCCTCCGCCACGACCCCGGAAACCTTCACAAGCAAAAAAGGAAAAGTAATCAGCGACATGTCAAGTAAGTACCCACCACCCCTCCCTAAAATCTTTTCTATGAGCCTTGGATGGTTTTCTCCGTACGCACCTCGCACCCCTCTTCCACCTCCTCTCTGTGTGAACTCAGTTCTGCGAGTGGCAAATGATACTTTGAGGGTTTTACCTTGGAATTCTTTACCTGAAAAGAAAGAGATGCGAACGAGTCAGAAAATCTTTGAGATGCAATGGGAATCAGATATTTTCGACAAAGGTTTCAAATATGGGTTCGTGGTAACATTTTAGGTGACTCGAAGAGTCCAAATATATCTTATTTAAGATTAAGAGTAAGTGCTGCTACCTATCAAAACAAAACAGGCAAATGTCTGAATAAGTCAAGCTACTTATTTATAATACTCACCATCGAACCAATCGATAGCGGCTTTGGCAGAGGGCGGATCATCGAAGGACACTGTCGCTTCTCCCTTTGGCAGACCAGTGACCTTGTCATTGTAGATGTTGATCATTTGCTGTCCGGTCTTCTTGCTCACCTGAAAACATGACATTTGGATTTTTCATTTTCACTACAGCTTGGTGACAAAAACTCAACGAAATCCGTGAAAATAATAAAAGTAACTGTGGTGTAACTTGAGTATCACAGTATTCGAGGCTCTCCCTAAAAGGGGAGCACAGCTAGTGCCATCCTACTCCAGATTACTGGGGAGAGCCCTGGTATTAACAATGGACTTCTGGACAATCAATACCTTGATGACACCAATCTGCTTGAAGAAATCGCCAACTTCCGCAACCGTGACATTTTCTGTCAGCCCCTGTACAAATATGGTGTTATTGTCGGAGTTGTCGGACTCTCCACCTGTGGACCAAATCATCAGAGGCTGTCAGGTTTGCTGGAAGGAGAACTTGAGCGAGTACATCTGGAATGAAGGGTGAGTCCGTCTTACCCGATTCATCCCGCGAGCCGTAGTCTCGTGATCCTGTGAAACAGAGGAGAGGATGGGGGAGAAACTTCAGCAAAGAGCCACAACAAGTTGCTCTGTTTCACATCAATCATTTCTGAAATAACTTCATCCCTACTAACACATAATGATAGAAAGAAAATTAACCAACAAAAGGTCCGTGTTTACAGCTCTCTGATGAGTGTTACCTTGCATCACATACCAACACCTTGCAACAAGAACAAAGCTGTTCTGTTTTCTTTTGCTTTGCTTTTTGAGCTTACACCAGAAATGAAAACCACCACAATGTCTCCAGTTTTAGAAAGTTTTCCTTCTTCGTCCTGGGAACCCCTTTCCTTTACAATCAGCCCTCGTCTTCATGCAACAATACCGTTATACCAATAGTTTACAGCTCCATGTTCTTTATGAGAATCCCTGCTAAGAATAATAAGGTTGTGCTCCATGGGATCTGGACATGAAAATGGTGGCATTCACTGAGTTTCTTTTTTTTTTTACTCCCACTTTTTCTCTTTTTTGCTAACTCAAGTTCTTTCCTCCCCCACCGACACAGTTCTGATGCTCGTCACTTACCACCGTAATTTTTGTAGCCACCACGGTCACCACCTCTGCAGAGGAAAAATTGGAGATATGATGGCTTTTCCTTTGTCCAAACTGAGAGCTCAAAGCTCCCCTACATCCCCATCAGTATGCACTCCTGCCAGGGTGCGCGACTATGGTGGGAATGTCTCACACGAGGAATGCATTAGTGTTTGATTAGAGATCAATGAACAGACGACTGGGCAGCTCTGACTGAACAATCAGGCAGACAAGTGAAGACAATTATCACATGTTGCCATTGACAAAGAAATTTTCTTCTGTCTTTTTTTTTTGTACATGACCAAATTGGATAGCGAGGGCTGTGAAACCAGCCGTAGGTGATTAGGGGCCAAATTGGTGTGAAGGGGGTGCAGCAACTGATAAGCAATCTTCCAGTGAGTGCGTTTATGAGATCCTTTAACTGAGGTCCATGTTTTAGTTCAATCACTCTGAACACCTGTAGTATAGAATGTAGATCCATGTTAACACAACACACATGTTTGGTGATTTGTCAGATATACAACATTTGAATGAAACCAGTTGAATGTGAAGCAGCTCGAGATGTGGCTCCAGGTCTAAAGGCATCGTTTCAGTGGTGTTTCCGTTGTTCAAAAAATTATAATGTGGTCATCAGAGCACAACAATCCAGCAGAGAGTTGAGTCTGTGTACAGGTAAAAATGTGCAGGTGCTGAAATTAACTTTTGACAAAAAATACTATTAATTAAAACCTCCCTCGCTGCCCAGATAGGAAGCAAATTTCAAAGTGTGAATGCAATGGATGATTAGAAAAAGTAGTAAAAATGTATGTAGTCCACAAAATATCAAACAAATTAAATCATATTCCTAATGAGCCAGGAAAAAAGCTGCCAAATTGCACCTAAGTTGGTAAAAAAAAAAAAAGAAAAAAAAGAATTCTTCTTCCTCAGGACCACGGACATATACAAATGTTGGCATCTCTTTGGAAGTGAATTTTGTCATTCTGCCCAGTCATAAAAAGATCCATTTCCAATGCTGAAAAATATTTACCAATGCATCGAATGCCACAGAGTGGTGCACAGGAGTGCCGTGTTTTCGTCATCTGAATGATGTGCTTCAGCATTTTCCAGAGTGACCAGTTTAACCACAACACACCGACGTTTCCATTGAAATGAAGCCTCTGAAACCGACGCACGTCTTTCTGGGCTAGATATCTGCTGACCGTTTTGTTGCAGGGTGAACAAAACCTGTGTCCATGTCTGAATGAATCTTGTAGCAGAACTGTGTCTCTGGTGCCTTTGATCGGACATGTTGAGTCTCCATTCATTTACTTAAAAGACCTCAATGAAGAGAGGAACATCTATGCAACCACAACCTATGGCATGTGTCAATTCATTTCAAAGCAGTGCATCTCGTGTGAACTGAATCCTCAAAATATGGGACAGATGAGTTGTGCAAATCTGTTATATGCAGTAGCCTTTTTTTTTTTTTTTTTTTTTTTTGTAGTGAGCATGTGATGGTGGGCTGAATGAAAACTATACAATGTCTCATGTGGTCAGTGTATGGGGGGTACCTTGGGGGCAGTGGCACTGTGCAACTTACCCCATACCAGATGGTCCGCCTCTTCCGCCACGGTCGTATCCACCACTGCGGTCATAGCCACCGCGGTCGTAGCCGCCGCGATCGTAGCCACCACGGCCTCGGCCTCTGAAGCCCCCGCCTTCTGAACGGTCGCCTTGGTCACGTCCAAACCGTCCGCCCTGACCACCGCTGTCACCTAGAGCAGAGACAGATTTATAGTAAATACCACAGACAGAAACTGGACAGAACACACTTCTACTTAACTCTCTCAGTAATTTGAGAAGACAGACTGTACATACCTTCACTCCATCTTCCATAGCCACCGCCGCCGCCGCTCCCGCTGCTGCTGCCGCTGCTGCCGCCGCCGCCGCCCCCACCACCACTTCCTTGCCCCTGGCCACCATAGGAACTTTGTCCGTAACTATCTCCTCCTCCTCCAGCACCTGCTTGTCCCTGACCACCATAGGAACTTTGCTGTCCATAAGATGGCTTGTCCCCATACCTTGAAATAGTTGAGATTACACTTAGCACTACTGATGCGCAAATATTACACCCTAGCAATAAGTTGAGGCAAACAAGAACAGTACTCAATTAAAAAAAGAATTGACTCGTTACATGACAGACGGAAATGTGAGTGAACAGTACAAAATTTAATAGTTTCTTACCCTGATGACTCTTGTCCAAAACCTTCGTAGCTCTGTTGTTGAGGCTGACTATAGGCACCATCTGAGGAAATGAAAATCAGATCATGGTAATGATCAGTGTCACCGTCATCATCAGACATTCAAAACTGTTATTGTTGTCAGGTGGTTAATGACAAGAAATGATTGATTTCCCCCCCCAAGACAGGTGATTTTTTTTTCTAAAGACATTTAAATCCATAAGACGACTATTAACCAAAACATTTTAAACAAAGACACTTGTATATCTTTTAGAAAACTTTTGACTGTATAACATTTTCATAAACACACAACATTGCAACATACCTTGCTGTCCATAGCCACCATAACTCTGTCCCCCATAAGAGCCACTACCATTTCCTTGTCCATATCCCTGTCAAAGAAAACATACTTTTTGACACATGATCACCACACAGAACAGGTTTGACATTTTAAAGCTTAGAGCAAACAAGCTGTTGTTTAGAAAAGGATCTTACCTGTCCGCCGCTCTGCTGACCACCATATGATCCATAGCTAGAGAGACAGGACAGAAAAGGTCAGAGAACAGAACATAGTGCAAATGTTTTTTTTTTTTTTTAAACCAACCCCTTTTCTTAAAACAGGCATTTAATGTCTTGGGACTTGGTGATTATATGATAAATCATTCACCAAGTAGAATTTCCATAATTTTTAGCACAATGCAACAAACCCTATATAGATTTTATAGATCACATTTTTGACTATTCATGCAGAAAATCAAGATATTAAAATATAACTCAAAATGTATCAAAACTATGCCATTACATTTAATAAGCAGTCAAAAGAAAACATTCACAAAGACTCATTATCAAAATATGCCTCTAAAAAATCCGCAATTTTACCATAAAACTGCATACATAGGTTTATTGCGATTGACGTAAGTAAAGTAAACCACAGCAAATATGTGTTATTATGGACAATGACAAATAAAGTATTGATTGGTTAATATCGAACACTTCAAAGGGCACTATGGTGTCCCTTCCCTGATGGTATATCGTGTTTTTTTTAATAATCAAAACACATCAGGTTGTAACATTCAAAATCTATATTTCATCTAAATTGTAAATACATACTGGCTCGGATCCATGGTTATCTCCTTCATTTACCAACAATACCAATTAAAGTGGTGCAATCAAAAAACTATACAGAAGCTTATTTCAAACATGGCATAAACAACGTAGATAGCTCTAGTGACACCTAAGTAGGACTATCTCTGTTTACTCTAAGGCACATTCCTTTAATCCATAGACATACTTTAAGATCAAAGACGTGGTTACACACTGACAGTTAACAGCCACATGGCTTCACATAGGACCTTTAAAAATATGAACGATTGCCGTTTTATATGTGTACATATTAATAAAAAGACAGAATTGTCTGACTGAGAGATATCATACCACATGCTATAATTAGGACAATAAACAGGATGCAGACAAGTTCATATGAGGTGAATTTAAGTAAATTACCTCTGTGAGCCGCCGTAGCCAGAGTCTGGAAGGGAAATAAAAGTACTTGGTTACCATAACAGGATGAACAACATGACGTTTACACAGGAAATATGGGCGACTGTGCAGTGAAGGCGCCGGGACAGAAGACATGAGGGAGAAGTGCGACAGGCCCGTCACCACGCCGGTCCTCTAAAAATGGCGGTCAATTTGGTCTTGGCTCGGGGTAAACATTAAAAATGAAATCAAGCAACGCCATCGCTTCATGAAAGTCGCAGTTTCCCCCTTATTGACCAGAACATCAAGTTTAAATGCAACGGCTACGTTACTTCGTGAAGTGCTAAATATAGCTTCATTTGTTAGCATTGTTGTAAACAAAGAACCTTTGAGCGGACACACCGCAACACAGCTGACTTTCGGCGATTCAATACATTTATATACCACAATGTGGCTGTAAAATGAAAATATCAGTTTAACATAATCGCGAAATTAGCTAACAAGATAATGGCGTATCCACGTGCTACATATAGCTAACTTTCAAATTAACCACGCACTACGAAATAGACGAGGCCCTCCCTACGGCCTCGCGGTCAGCAGCTAAATTAGCATCGGTGCTATTTGACCTACTTGTCATCATCCGGTGGAAAAAAACGCACACAAAATAAAACTGGACAGTATCAAGTAAACGAGACTTACCGGTGGCCATGCTGCACCTATATATTAACACGACTATCTGGTTTAAAAACGATGGTAGGCTGTTTGTCTGACGATAAAAACCCTACTTGACATCTACGTAGCAGCGGAGAACAGACCTCGGCCCACTGCGGCACTTCCCTTATGCTGCTGCTTCTTCTACCCTGCTGCCGACCATCGCTCACTTACTCTACCGCCCCCTACTGTTACGGCGATGTATGGGGTAAATAGATGGATGTAGATAGATACAATGTGTGCAGCTACTCTGTCCTACTGTAATATGACTATTATAATAGAAGTATTAAGTCAATATATGATATTTAAGGAACAAGAGCCCCTAAATATATCTAATATATCCGTCGTATTCACACAATAGAGAAAAAAATTAATTCCCCCTTCGTGAGGATTAATAAAGATAATCTTAATCTTTAAACAAAGACAGTAACGTGACAATTTATTCCAAATTTATTCATTAAAAATGCATGCCTTGATACAATCAAATAATTACATCATAAAATGGAATGACAAAGAGAGACAGGGTCAAATGTCATGAAATGGACTTGATGACATTTTTAGCAAGAAAAGAGGAAAATAAAAAGTATTGAAAAACGATAATGATGCTTCCGGGTCTGGTTGCTAATGTCATACATAAGGTGGCAGTGTTAAAAAGAAAAGGCACAGGTTGCACTTGAACTCGCAAACTGAACTGCAAGTCACAGAACAGTGTATTTTCATTTTATCCACATAGTGATGCATAAATACAAGGGGCCAAATTGAATCTAAAATACAATTAATGCCAAAAAGGAGGCTAGCTCTGAACCCTGTCAGATGCATATAAAATAAACCGTTGCTATTTGGGAGAACAGACAGAGATTTTGCAAATATGACAAGGTACCTGCAAATTCATTTTCACTTGGTTTTTACAAGGCCTCTTCTGGGACACACAATGCTAAAAATCTAGATTTTTCTATACATGATTCTCCCCTTTGCATCACTTTCGGTGCCTTCTGTAAAAGTTGCCATAATTAATTACAATGAACAGCATCATGTGCATATAAGGCAAAAAAACTCCCTTGTCAAAATACAAAGGTAAACATAGCATTGTACCTATGATGCCAGTTTGCTACGCCAGAACATTTTCCACACAAACTGTTTTTACAAAAAGGTTTTAAAACATTTCCAGGACTTTTACATCTAAATAATCTCTGAGCAAAACTAACAGTAGTGCCCTTTTACATCTAAAGCCTGAGTGTTCATACTGCTGCGGGAACACACACCTCGTTGTGTTGTCTGAAGATGTGGTGTTAATGTCTACAGTACTGTTGGATGTTAAGTTTGAAAAAAACTTCATGATAGTACAAATCTAAAAGTTCAGTTCAGTTCGCTGTGGATTTATTTCATGTTCCTCTGAGTTTGGACTCCGTGCGTCTACATCCCTCGAAACAGACGCCTTTTCAACCCAGTCGGCATCCGTTTGATAAGACGCACGCCCAAACCCCAAAACATACAGTTAAAAAAAAAAGTGGAGATTTTAATCAAACTCGAAAGTTCCTGTATCAAATCAACACAAACTCAATAATTCATATTCATCTCTGGATCTGTGGCTTTATGGCTCATGTGAAGAATCCGGCAGAAAGAGGCTGCTGGATCATAATAACATACATAAATATGAAAACACAGTTTGAAATTGTTGAATGGGTTCACTACAACCGGCTGAGGTAGGGTTTGCCTCAGGATCTTCTGCTACCTGGAGCTTTTCATAAAACCAGGATGACTTTCATTCATTATGTGTGTGTGTGAGTGTGTGTATATAAAAGATGTACAATAAAAACAACAAAACAAAAAACTAAAATTAAAAACGACCACTTGGGTAGTGAGAATGAGGCTGGCTGGTCTTGGGGGGGGCTCTTTAACTCCACACATCTTGCGAGTAGCGTCCCTTGGCCATCAGTTTTTTGACATAATCTGTGGCCAGGGTGCGCGTCATGTTGCCAAATTCTTCTGCAATCTCTTGGAAGGTCGTCAGCACGTCCTTTGCCATGTTCCTGGCGTCCCTGGAGCAGGAAAGCAGGAGAGAGAGTCTTTACTCGTCTGGTTACGATGTTTTCATTCTTAGTTTAGTGAAGTTAGAGGGTTCCTGCAACAGTTACATTGAAGGTTCCATACAGACGCTGCAGGTCCCCGAGTTTCATCTAGAAATGTTGTTAACGTGGGAGTTCCCCCTTGAGATGTCTCAGTCATATATTTTAAATCAAATTTCCGTTCTGAAATATTGTCCTCGAAGTAAGTACCAGACAATATCAAGAGAGTCGTGTTGCTCCCTGAGGTATAAATAAGGCAGACTATAATAAACAATTCCACATTAAAATGAATGAATTAAATGTAATAAAGCACAGCGTGCACTGTATAATAATACAATTACAAACAAACACCAGCAATTAAGTGTCGTGATAGCTGGCCATAGTTAAATAATTACAGCTATTCAAAAGGTACAACAGCAACATTAAAAGGATGCTTTTAGAGTTGCATCAAAGCTGATTAATGTTAGGCTGTAAGTCAAGACAAAACATCAGTCACAAGCAGGAAAACAGTTTCCTATTTTTCCACTAGGAGGCGCAAAAACACCAAAAAATAAGAATATTGGATCTTTATGAGGCTTTTTACATTATTGTCTCCCAACTTGGATTTTATGAAAAACTACACTGTAAACCTGAAAAAAGAATCATCTTCCAGGCGCAATGACTGGAGAATGTATTGCATGTTATTTTCATGAGTTGGTCTACGTTGTAAAATTACCCGCAGACGTAGATGTGAGCGTTCTCCGAATGAATCAGCTTCCAAAGGTTCTCTTTGTTTTTCTTCAGGAGGTGCTGCACGTACACCTGCCATGTTGGGAAGGAGAAGAGAAAATGTCCCTGTTGCAGTGAATTGACCAAAAACTTAAAAAACACAGCTCAGAAGCAAACCCCCAAACACTTCTCCTGACCCCAGATCTAAACCTAAGAACAACCCAAACCTTGATCATGAAATTTTTACCCTCACCCTCACTAATCTCTAATGAGGACATGCCGTGCACCTGCACATTACACAACACTAACAACTGTATAAACTTGCTGACCACAGCGGGCATCAATCCAACACGAGCACATCAAACCAATCTGATTCTATCTGCAATTGCTCACTCATTTACATGTCTGACGCATGTGTTGCTTTTTGAATAAGTGGACATTAACCCTCGTTAACTAAGGCACAGCAGTGACTTACTGGTGTATTTTCTCGGTAAGGTGTAAACGCAACTATAATGACAGCCGGTCAGGTGGACGGTCGTACCTTCTGCTCCTGGTCTCTGGAGAAGGCGACGTGAAGCTGAGTTAGGACGCCCTTCGCCTCGGCTTCCTCCATCTCTTCCTGGTAGATATAATCCTCGTTCTTATGCCTGCAGCCGAAATACATCACTGTCTCTCCGACTTCCTTTCCTGTGAAAGGGAAGCAAAGCAAAGTGTGCGAGTTCAGATATGGAGTCCATGAAGGAGAGCAGCGAATGGAAACAGCCACAGCACAGTGTTACGCCTGGTGAACCCCACGCTTGTTTTCACATACGTCTCTGCATCAAACTTGAGAATAATCCCTAGTTACCCTGTTCTTTGAGCCAGCCCCTCTCCTGAATGAAGCCCATGAAGGGAGCGATCCCCGTCCCGGGTCCGATCATGATCACTGGGTTGGTGGCTTTGAAGGGCAGGCGGAACTGAGACTTGCGGATGTACATGGGGACGGTGGACTTGTGGCCATTGTCGCTGATCAGTTTATTCTTCAACCAGGTGGTGGCAACGCCTTTGTTGATGCGGCCAGTCTTTGTCTCGTACTCCACCACCACAGCACAGATGTGGATGTTGTTAGGGTGAACCTACACAACAGGGGGATTTGATTCTTTCAATTCAAAGCGATGACGGATGTTTTTTGGGGTTTTTTTGGTTCTGTACAATGAATACTTTACCTTGGAAGAGGAGGCGATGGAATAATAGCGAGCCTGGAGACGAGGCAGCAGCTCGCACAGGTGGTCGATGGGAGGCTTCAGGGACGGCAGGTCCTCCAGGAAAGCGAGGATATCTCTGCTGGAATCCACCACCCAGCTCTGGTAAAGAGCCTGTGGAGACAAAAAAAGATATGGAACGGTGTGTACGACTGTACGTGGGAGTCAGCGAGGCGGGAAAGGAAATGTCGCAGTCACAGTGTATGTATTGAAATGTACTCGTCACTGACCTTGCCTTCAGGGGAAGACGATGACATCTTACGCATGCTCTCCTGTTCTTTGGGGTCGGAAGCATACTGAGCCAGCTCATAGAGGATGTTGGTGCGGGGTGGGTGTGTGATATCCAGGTAGTGAGTAAGTGCCGTGCGGTAGGTGGTCGGGCAGGGGAACGGGTGCTTCTTGTTGGACTCATCTGGAGTTAAAAAAACATGACAATCTTCACTGTTGCTAACAGCTCAAGTGACTTGTAGAGTATAAATCACAGCTTAAAATATCTTATCGCCTTTCTTACAATGAGGGAACTGGTCAAATATTTCAATCACAGCACTAAAGTGTATCTGCAGTGATAGGATATCATTCACTCGATATTAAGTATTACAGTATATGGCCCGATGCTCCTTGCACCACATATCGGGGGGGGGGCAGTAATTTCATGTGAGGGACAATCTGGCTGAGCCGAGGTGCGTGAGACTGTCAATGCCATACCATCAAGGTTGTTGAGAGAGATAACGACATCAAGGTCCACGCCAAGGATCTGTCCAATCCGGTTCACCAGCACTGAGTCGTTGGTGGGGAAAACAGCTACGTGGTCTCCCGACTCGTACCTGCAATCATGGAACAAGTTCAGACTTTGACCTGTATTTAAAAAAGCCTCACGACAGAGCATGTGTCAGAACCACTCATCTCAACATGTGGTGTTTGTGATGACCCCCGTCTGCTCTGTGTATTTTGACTGTTGCCCTCCCGCCCCAGAGGTCACCTCACGTCTTTCCCTCTTCCACTCATCACCGACTCAACCAGTGTTCCCAATTCATTCATTAAAGGTGCAGTGTGTACGATTTGGCGAGAGCTACTGGTGAAGTTGCGTATTGTATCCATCACCTCACCCTCACCCCTCCCATTCCAGCATGCAGGGGAACCTATGGCGGCGCCTCAGTTGTCATTCAAACTCAAAAGATGTTTAGTACGTTCACTCCGGGCTATTGTAAAAACATGGCTGCCTCTGTAGGGAGGACCCGCTCTTGGTATGAATATAGATTAAAGGGCTTAACTTAGACTTACATGAAAAGCAAGTCATACATAGGGGTGATGATACATTTGTAAAAACATCTATATACTATGGTTTTGTAATTCTATTTCTTTAGATGGATGTGAAACCTCACACACTGCACCTTTAAATTCTTTGAGACATATGTATAGTCGCTCAAAATTGAATTGACCACCAATTCCATGTTGACCGAAATTACGATAACGAACAATAAAAGTTCCAAACATTGCATCAGCAACAAGTCATGTCATGTGATGCACACTGCTAATCCATCTCCCACAATGAAGAATTCATGATGATTCACAAAGACGCCCACTGTTTAACGATGTCATCATCTTTTCTTATTACGTGTCTCCAACATCTCAGTTGTGTCTTTACAATGTTACGTATAAAAACAAGAATTGCATTCGACTATTCTCACCTGATCTTGGAGCCGGTGATGTCCAGTCCCAGGTGCATGAGATGTCTATCGCCAGCTTTATTGAGTTTGCGGTTGATAGTAACGGGAGCCAGGAACGGGTTTTTCGAATCAAAGGGCCTGTAAATAACAGAGAGAGACTTTAATACCAAAGTAAAGACAAATGGACGATCTCTGTCAGAGGGAACGGTCATGAATAATGTTTGATGAAAGGCCCAGTGAAGCTTTAATGTCAAACAGTAGACTTGAATGAGACATTTGCAAATGGATAATAAATGTAGATGAGCGGTGAGCCGTGACTGAGACAGACAGAGGCTTAACGGCGAAAGGAGGACTTACGGCTTTTGGACCTCAAAACTCTTCAGGCGGCCAATTTCTCCTGTGTACACTTTGTTCATGTTGATATCCGTGAACTCCTTCAGCTCGTACTGCCGAATACTGGGAGAGCAAGAAGAGGTTAGTCTCTCTGAAAGAAGAGTGAGATCTTTTCATTTGTACTGAACCAAATCAAAAGTAGTGTGAAAGTGCCACACTTCTGTTTGTTTTTTTTAGACTGATGATTGAAAGACAAGGAAAATAAAATAAAAAGGCCTAGAGTAATAAAAAGACAATTCCAAACAATAATACTCTTGACAGAGAAAACGTTTACAAATGTAAATGTACCTTGATTCATCTCCTAACGCTTCCACTCCAAAGTGCTCGCAGACAGTCGGCCAGAACTGCTCTCTCCATGAGACAAAGTCCTCCTCCAGACTGAATTAAAAAAACAACAACAATATTTTCATTAACACCTGGTTCAAAAAGAGCTAATTCAGCATTACTGTTTATATGAAAGAAAAAAAAAAGGTTTCTTGCATCGAGAAATCAACATTACTACAAATGAATAGCATTCCTAATGATTCTGTATGATCTGTATGTATGATTGTTGTTATTCACCTAGAATGCACCTTTCACACTTACCTTGGTTCCTCTCAAGGGAGGCCCCTATGTTGCACCACCACATATTGAGACGAGCCCAGAATGGACAAACCAAACACCCTGATTGTTTTAATGGTAATTAGCGATCACAGCTCATCCTACATGTTTGGAGCGGTATTTAGCTACAACATGCTAATTCACCACTAGGCATAAATGAAACCCTACTCACTGCACCTTTCTTCAAGAATTCACAAAGTAGGAGATTGGGTCAGATCATTGACTCAGTATGTGTATTTGTGTTTCTGACCGGCCACTTACTTGCCATCATCATCTCCCATCCCGAGGTCAAAGATGCGCTGGGCTCCCAGCTCCGCCAGCCTCTTGTCCACATACTTCCCCATTGCGTTGTAGTGTTCGTACGTCTTGTTGCCCAAACCAAACACCTGGAGACAGAACAGGATGAGCACAAGTTATTGACTGGCAAAATATTTAACCAAGGAGTCTGTCAAACAGAAACCAAGGCTACAAAATGAAGGTTGAGAAACAGACACGTTGCTATTTTGTAAGTGGTACATATTCTAATAACTGGACTTCTCATGCAAATTGGAGACAGCGCAAAGTCAGCAAGTTCTGTTTATTCAAAGGGTGTGATGTAACTTCAAATTTCAATGAAACACCATGCTCATGACAAATTTCAGGGGGGGGGGGTGATGAATTAACATTCTCACAATCATTACAGGGTAAAGCTGCTGGTGAGGAGTCAAACGAAAGCCTGTTAGACATGAAACTGGACCCGTTTAGTAACCACCACTCACTTGATCAGTAAAGTGAGAATCCACTGTTTGTTCTGTTCAACCGCTAAAGGTGCAATTTGTGGGATTTAGTGACATCTAGTAGAGAACCTATGGCCGCCTTCAGTTATCATTGAAACCCAAACGATATTTAGTTGGCCCTTTCTTTGCGACTGTATCAACGTGGCAACCTTCACAGAGAGGACCCGCTCCTGATGTAAATATCAAAATCCATACACTGAACCAAATGCAATATCAACCCACTCGGGCACATGTGTGGTTTTTGGGAAACAGACTCACAGTGTAGTTCAGCCCAGAGAGGTCCTCATCATCATTCTCCTGCAGCCAGTCGTAGAAGTCCTGAGCATTGTCAGTGGGGTCTCCCTCTCCATAAGTGGCCATGCAGAATATGGCGAGGGAGTTGTTGATCTCCGACAGTCGGCTCAGTTCACCCTAAAACACCAGACAAGAGTAATCAGTCACAGCGTCCAACCATGAACTCAGTGGTGCAACACGGTCTTGGACAAAGCCTTAGGAGGTTATTATATTGCCTACTTTGAATAATTCTGACTGCCTTTGGCAGGTGCTGTTCTTGGGTTTTAATGGTCCCACAAGTCTGGAGGTTAAAATTGAATTTAGAGTAATATTTCAGCAATTATTGGACTCATTTTAGAATAAAAAAACCCTCTTATTAACTCAATGTGACACATCCGCACAGCACAATTCAGTTATCACCGAGGTCCAAAATGACTTATTGCCATGCAACAAAAACACAGTGGTTTTCCAGTCATTTCCAGCACTGCAGTAATACATCTTTAAGATCACGATGACTCAACATCCATTGGTGGCTACAAGAACAGCATTCAGAGGGATCAGAGGGGCCTCTGCTCAATTCTAATCCTCTGGTTTTGTGGGTTGTTCCACTAAAGCAAATTACCATGTCGTACTCCTCGGGATCAGCAGCCATTCCTTTCATGCCATAACGCTGAGCATCTTTGGACAGTCTGTTGGCAAATTCCTCCGCTGTGCCCGTCTGGGAGCCGTAGAACACAATGACGTTCTTGCCCTGGTAACACATCGGCACACAATTATTCACATGCGGCAAAGAACAATTTCTCCTTCCACTGGAACAAACAAGCAGACTCTGACTTCGGTGCGACACCGGACTGTGTACGCTTTCAGGCCACAGTCGGGCTGGACCCAGCGAGTCACGGTTATGTGTCAATGCGGAGTCAGCGAGAGTCTCGGGAAGTAAGAAGTGGATGGAAAATGTCAGGGTCTCCGAGATAACCCGACGAAAGATTCAGTGAGAGTTGCGGTGGAAAATGAGGCAGTGTGTCGTATCAAGTGTAACAGACCGGCTGCCCGAGCGGCGCTGCTCCTACGCTCGTTCACACTGGCTTTGGCCCGAGCAGCGGCGCCGCCGTCAGGTCCCTAGTATTTCCTTAAGAATGAATAATGTTCCAAGAGCTCCACGACAATATGATGCGATGCCAAAGGTCCTGCTGTGCAGTACAAATAAAAGCGTTTTAAAAATATTTGAATGGATCCAGTCATTGAGGACCCTGACTAAAAGGCATTTACTTAAACACAAGTGTAGAAAGTGATCAGTAATAATGGTCAATTACACATGAAACTGTGTTGGTTAGTATCATGTATTAAATAATTTAGTACGGCCCTTGAAAAAATAAACCTCACCCAATTGCATAATTTCAACATTTACCAGCCTCTGCACGTGACAGAGAGCTCGTACTTACAAAAGCAGAAAATCCACACTCTGCACAGAAAGTATTTACTTAACTTCCTCATCTGTTAATGCATTTCTGCCGACTATTAACTCTTCATTTGTGGCTACTACGTTCCCATGGTGAGTCATGACAGAGAGATTGTGAGAGAAAAATCAAACAGAGCTGGAGGCCAAACTTCTGTTCTGCCATCATGGTGGAATCTGAACTATTTGCTGCAAAACCACATAATACAAAACCCAACGTCTTTTGTCAAGGCTGGCTGTACAACAGAGGAGCATCAAAGTGAAATCGCAGCTCTCACATTTAAAGCTATGCGACAAATATACTCATGACAGCCTGGAAGGAAGGTTTAACACTTAACTGCTTAATTTGTGCTTTAAAGTATTTCTCCTGATTTCAAATGAAGAGAATCAATGTAAAATCAGTGTGTTTACAAGAATGACTGTTTTGGAACCGCATCAGTAAAAGATGAAGGATAGGATTCAGTGACAATCATCAAAACTTGAAATGTTCACTAAACCTTTACAAACTGGATGTTTGAACAGCTGTGATGAGAGATCAGGAGACTAGTAAATAAGTAAAGTTCTTGTTACAGTATCATCACTCACCGTTTTCTTCATTTTCTCAATGAAACTGGTTTCCCTTGTGGTGGGTGCTCTAAAAAAAAGAATATATAAAATGTGTTGTTAAACAATCGATATGCATTATTTTCATTTAAGAATAGAAACACGTATACACACATACATAGTCAATCCCTCTAAATCATCTTATATGAACCTGCAGCAGTGTGTGTGTGTGTGTGTGTGTGTGTGTGTGTGTGTATATATATA
>JAFBJT010108613.1:34960-65914 GCA_016785325.1 Chascanopsetta lugubris
CAGTGTCTTACAAATATCAGCGATGGGAAATAACAAAACAAAACAATCACTTGTTGAGAGACGGTGTGAATATATAACAGCATTTTAATCACATGCGCCTGAAGTAGCAGACAATCTTCCACCTTCTGGTCAGATTGATCCAGGAAGTCATTAATATACAGGATCAGACAGTCCACACACAGTGGCAGTAATAAGGTCCACAGAGGGCAAAATCTATTATTCAACCAAATAAAGAGCCACGCCACTTCATCCAGCATCAAAGCTCTGACAGAGTAGCTGCAGCTTCCCTCTGTGTGAGAAACACATCTTTACTTTGCTCTTTTTATGAAGCCTTTAGAGCCGCCTGGGTCAGAGAACGTGTTATTATTTGAAGAATATATTTCTTATTGATGGCTCCACGAATAAACAAAAATACATCACCACTCGAACAGTCTGATGAGTCTAACCCTGTGTCGCAAACACATTTTGAGTTGATATTTATCATGCACTTTAAAGTGAAGGCATGTGGGTCCGATGCCCAACATGCTATAAAAGCTGCCTCCCACCATCTATGCTTAGCGAGGATGGAATTTCGAAGTTAAGGCTACATCCCGGACAGTACTAAAAAAAATTTAAAAAAGGGGGGAAAAAAACAGACTATTGCCCCCAAGCGTCAACATTCCTCACAGTTTTATCGAAGACGTTTGGACGGTTAATGAGCTCTGACTGTCTGACTCAACAGTTACTTAGGTTCGAGTTCTGTGACAGCGAATGCAACATACGTGGATTTTCCTATCATTCTAAGCAGAAACTAATTTCCTTCAAAACTTTGTGAATGCAGCCAAAACCAACGTTCCTTTAATTATGGCATTTACCCATTCAGTTATTAAACCATTCAAAACAACACAAATTCAACAAGACAGGCCCACTCTCAGGGATTGTGCCACATCTGGCAAGTTCGACAACGACTATTTAAGATTTTTGCACTGACACTTGGAAGCTCAGTCTTACACTGAAACAGATGTAATCATGGTAAAGAGGCGGCACATTTTGGTTTGTGATCCATCAGCAAGAGGGAATTGAACAAAGACACATTTCCAAACTCTACGAAACGTCGCATCTTTTGAGAAATTCATTCTTTCATGAGTTTTTTAAGGATCTCAAAGAGCCCTGAACTCAAACATGTTGACGTGTGACATGTTGATATCATGTTGCTTTATTGTAACCCCACGTCCATGACATGGAAGTCAGAGCGTGTGCTATGTTTCGTCAGTGAATCCAGCCCAAGAAAATATCCAAGATGGGAATTTTCTTACATTACGTTTAATTACAGCCTGTGGAAAAAGCAATTGAATTGGGTTTGTGGTTACATAGAACGTATTACCATGTCTTACACGGCCCACTGGGGAACTCTGAATATTGTATATGAAAACCATACTCGCCTCATGCTATGACAGAAACCCCCAAAACGCAGCTTAACTGAATGTCTGAACAGACACCGTATCGACACATGGAAATACTTCCGCTGGGATCAAACTATAACAGCGGGGCCACGGCAGCAAACCGGAGGGGACTGTTGAACGCGGCGTCCGGCGCGCGGCCGTAAAGGCTCCGTCAGCGTGAGCAGTAAATCCAAACACTTCACTGACCTCTCAGCAGCATCTCTCCTGTCCTCAGGCAGGGAGAAGACACAGCCCATGGCATGCGACCCTGGAGATCACCAGCACCTAGAGCACCCCTGGCCAGGCCAGGCCAGACCGCCGCGCTTTTCAAAAAGAGTAATCGAAAAGGTGACGCAAAAAAAAAAAAGGGGAAAAAAAGGGAAAAGCCAGTGGGAGGACGGCGAGCGGGACCCTCGCAGGTTTCAAAGAGCTGCCCGTCTTCACCTCAGAGGCTCCAACACGATCTGAACTCTGCCTCTTCCTGTGCTGCTCTCTGAAACCAGCAGCGTCTGCTCTACACACACACACACACACACACACACACACACACACACACACAGCAGTGCACAGCAGTCTACAAGCTTTGTCAGTGTCTGGCAAATGCTGAGGACACAATGGTGGGAAACTGACTTTCCCATAAAATGTAGCAGAGCTACAGAACCACACTTTTGCCTCACACAAACACACACACAAACACACACACACACACGCACACACTGAAACACTCTGGGGCTGAAAATGCCTTCCTCCTCATCCCCGCCCCTTCCCCTCACCACTCTGAAAGGTGTTCAGGACGAAAAAGTCTACAAGATCCATTCTGAGAGTTCTGGCTTGTTATCACGGCGACTCCACGGTGGACCACTGAAAGAAGAGGAGGAATGAAGGGGGGCTTTGAATGGTCTTTTTTTTTTCCTGCCCCCTAAAGTATCCCCCGCCCCCATCTCACTGGAGGAGAGAGGGGAATGTCATTGCTATAGCAACCTCATTTATCATAAAAGGATTGCATTTGTGACATGGCCCTTCTCCAAAAGCGGAGCGGAGCAGTGCAGCCCACACAACCACACACACACACATACACACACACACACACACACATACACAAAGGAAAAAAAGAGAAGGGGGGGGGGGGGGAAAAAAAAAAAAAAAAAAAAAAAAAAGGAGGGGGGGGGGGGGGGTGTAAAAAAAAAAAAAAAAGTAACTCAGGGCAAAGAAAGAGTTGCTTGTCTTTTGCCTCAACTTTCCACCTTTGGAGAACACTCACAAACGGAGCTCTGGCTCTCCCTCCTCATTTGTTCTCCAGGGAACTTTCAAAGTGGGTTCAGGGCCAAAAACAAAAGCACAGGAAAGACATGGAAGACTACGCCCCCTTCATAAGAGTTAGGTAATCACTGCTCCCATTGAGGGGAGGGGGAACCAGCTTGGCTTGCTCGTGCTGCTCCCCGCTCCCTTCCTGTATTCCCGCCCTCCGCAGACACTCACTCTCCACAAAGCAAAAATGTTCTCCAGGGGTCGTCCCCCCCGCCGCCGCCCTCTCTCTCTTTCTATCCAGCCCCCCCCCCCCCCCACACAAATGGATCTCCCTTCCGTCGGCTCCCCACACAGTCTCCATTCACACAACCTCACGGAAGACCTCAGGCGCACCGAGGGCATGACTGTCACCGGCCCGTGACTTTAATCCGGGGGACCAGGGGGAGAGCGCGTTGCGATCGGGGAGGGGCTGTGTGCCAGTCAATCAGGAAGGAGTCCACTGAAAACAAGCCAGGCCTCCGTCGCTCCACTCTGAAGTGATAAGGGGAGGGAAGACACGCGAACGAGAGAGAGAACGAGAGCCAGAGAGAGCAAGAGAGAGAGAGAGAGAGGGAGAGAGAGAGGCGGGGTGGCGGGAGGGGGGGGGTGGCAACAAAGGTCGTGACTAGTAGAACATTTACCAGGGCCTGAGGCTGTGCACTCTCACACACTTGCTTCAAGGCCAATTTAGTAACAACTCGCACACATAATGTGTTGGCAAAGTCAAACAGAGGGAAAACATTTGTCCCTCATGTGAGCGAAGGCACAGACAGTTCAGAGGAGAGACAGACAGACAATCAGACCCACTGGTGCTTCCTGTGCGGTGGCTCGACAGTGATGGTGAAGTTATTCGGAGCTGGCGATTGATGACTTATTCAGCCAACACTCAGCAGCTCGCTAGTCATCTGAATCACAGGTTACGATCACTGAATTCATTTTTTTTTTTTTTTTACTTTGCCTCTGCTGCGGCTGCTTGTCCCCCTGTTGATGTTTTAAGTTCAATTTCAGATCAACATCTGATAATGCCATTCATCCTTTCATTCAAACTGATTAACAACTTGTGATGGGTATGCGTAATTGCACAACAAAAATAAGATCACTTCTAACGGACCATCCGACAAAATGATTCATCGCTTAATCAAAAGCTCCTTCTCAACAGATTTGTCGATGATGAAAGTGTAGTGTGCAGGATTTGTGAACACATCAGTCCAAGTTGATCCCCCCCTCCCCTCCCAAACAACAACAACAACAGGACTAGAGTTATGAAGGGAGATTACATTTGTTGTTGTAATGTTAAGCTTTAGCGAGCTAATTTAGCTGACCGCAATCACTTACCTGCCTAAATGTTCCGATGAGCAAAATAATGAGAAAACACTGACAGAGCAGAAAAAGTAAAATAGACTTGTACTTATGTTGCAGGGCAACTCCCTAAACAATGGATCAATGGCGCTGCGCCATCCAACCACCGTCAAAGCGCCATCCTACCAATTTTCAGATTCAGGGTGTTATACAGCGGATCGATCAGTGCACACACACACACACACACACACACACACACACACACACACACACACACACACACACACACAAGCCCCCCCCCCACCCCACCCCACCCCGTCAAAAAATCGCCAACACCCCCTCCCATCAACACTTCCCCATCGTCGTACACATTTCTGGGGAGAGCCCTGTGATGTTACTTATTAATCTTCATCATTGTCTTTCCATGGTCAAATATTGGAGCCGGATAACACCACAACAGCCTTTGAACAAATATTAAAGAGGCAGGTGCGCCCCCCGAGGTACACTCACGGTGTGTCGAGCTTCTTGAATTCAGGGATGGGCTCCGGCTTCTTGCGGGACATGAACCAGTAAATGACGAGACCAATGATCAGTGAGAAGAGGAAGATGTCCAGGTTGCTGAAGAGGGGCTCCTCTTCGTCTGCCATTGGTTGGGTGTGTGTGGTGGTCTCACTGTCCATGTCTGCCATGTTTGCACTATAACACAGAGGAGAGCACAGATATTAGAATAGAATGGAACAGAGCGCTTTTATTCACCCCACAATGGGCAAATTCACTCGTTGCAGCAGCTCACTGTGACAGAATTATTCAAGTAATTGGGGGAAGAAATGTGCAATTAGGGAAAGTGTAAGAGAAAGTAAGACGGGAGGTAGAGCTGCCGTAACTTGCTGCTGCTCAAGCAGCGCCACACCCCCCCCCCCAAAAACAACAACAATATAATCATATAATGATGCAAATTTGTCAATAACTCATAATTTGAAGTGATGATAGCAAATATCTAACAAATGCAAATTATATGATTGTCAAATGAAAAAAATCAGGAGCCTTTAGAATTATTTGCTAAGATAAATTCAATTATATTCATATTTACTGGCATAATGGTTTAATTAAGAGCCAAGCCAGTTATTGTTGGATGACACTGAGCATTTTGATTATCTGGACAGATGTATTAAATGTCGATTAATAAAGGAGTGCCATTTAAGTTCTGCTTTACATTTTGAAATCAAATTTGAAATTGAAACTTTAGTTTTATATTAAAAAAATGAATGAAAAAGCCATTCAAAGTTTTCTGAAATTCTATGATATTCAAAGATTCGACAGAAGGATTTTGATTTTGCTGAAAATCTTGAATTATTTTAATTATTTTTGTATTCAATTCAACATATCCTTTTTTTTATCTCTGTTGGACACATTACACTATGTGAACAGCTGAAGGGAACAATATGATTTCTAAAATATGGATGTAATAGTCTCCATGTTATATTGCACAACGACAGCTTTTGTGCAGGTATTACATGACAACTGGCTCTGCTGATTGGCTGAACACATTATGACATTGTCGGCCACCGCTCTGTAAACTTGAGGAATCTCTCATGCAGCAGCAGCAGCAGCAGCAGCCGCTTGTTTCACAATGAGCAGGGGAGGACTCCATGTTCCCGGCTCTCAGGTTACTGTTTGGTTCAAGGAGGAAAAAGAATGAGATCAAGTTCCCTCTGATCCTGTGAGCTGACGGCCACAAGGTCTCAAGTACAGACTGACTGACATCATGCTCCCAGCTATATGTCCACACACACACACACCAAGACTGCTGACTCACTGATACTAAGCAAACCACTTCAACTTCCATGTGCAGAGGTGAGAGTGTGCACCGACCAAGTAGGTACAGAAGGCGCAGGGATCTCTGACCTGCAGTAAAACCCAGCCTGGTCAAAACACCCTGCGCCGACTTCCTATCAAAGTGTTTACGGTGCCAAACGTTTCAGACACGACAATGTAAAGTTAATGGATTGTGTACTTTAAAACATTCAGCACGTTCCCTTTCAGCAAACGTGGTTTATTGGTAGTAATTACACATGTATGTGTATCGTGTATGTAAGTGTAGAAGCATTAACATATTTAAATGGCAACAGTTGAGTGGGATTCGGTGACATCAAATGGTGCTAGTGCATGTTGCAGCTTTATACCACACAACTCGCCCGTTCTCTAAAGCATGTAGGAATATGTAAGGGAGCCTTCAGTTCGAACTCAGATCGTATATGTTCAGTTGGGCTCAAAAGCGATGGTGGCCTGCACATGTTGAACCTGCTGTTGATGTTATGATAAAAGGCGGTAATAGTAAGGTTATTAAAGCAAGAAAGCACTACTTCAGGAGAATTTCAAGTGGTATAGTAAAACAATGCATATCAAAATGAAATGTTTTATTTTTTGTTTGTGTTTAACTTCCCCTTTGTGGGGATTGATAAAGATAATCTTAATCTTAATCTTGTTTTCATCAATGGGTCCATTTATCTTACTGTCTACACCAGATCCTAATCATTGCACTGGGTATTGGGACAAATACCAAAATGTAGAACTTCTATGCTCATCTTTATAGTCATTTTCGCTGTCTGTTATTTGCTGCCTCCGACCGCTGGGAATCTATGGGAGTCACTGTCTCAGATTTGTTGCAACGTACAGGTAGTTCCCATGCAAACGCTTCTGTTCGGTCATTTCCCAAAAGAATTCATTAGCAGCTCACAGTAGAAAACACAAGTGGCTCCTGTCTCTGGTCTACAGTGTCACGATATTAGTTTGCAGCCAATTAGCCAGAGGGAAATTCTGGGGCAGCTTTCTATGAATGACACCACCACAGAAAAGGCATGAGGGGGAAGAGGGGGAGAATGTGGATCTGGAAAGTAACTCAGTGACAAGTTAGACTGATATCTCACCATTCCTGTGTTGTGTGAAAGGTACAGTGTGTACAACCGAGTGATATGCAGAGGAGAAGACGCACTTTGCTTTCCCAGAAAAGTCATTCCTATTCCACGTCCACTGCAGAAATTAAAATAATTTAACCCAACTCTCTCACAGTGGCCCCTGGGGCGTAGAATATGCAACTACAACCACTAACAACATGAATAATTCGGGGGAATCCCCCGAGGACCTGTCAAAGACCAGAATTGACAGTTGGAAACCAGCTCCTGGACACTGTTTTGTATGTGCATATAGAGTATTCAAAGCGGTGTCTCCTAAATTGATACATGGTTATGTTTAAAGCTCGAGTGTCCATTTTAGTGCACACTAGAAGTGATGGCAACCACCTGAATAGTGTCTTTATAAAAATTTTAAAAATCTACAGACACCTTCCATCCTGGGGAGGACCTGATGTAAGCTCATTATTTGATTTGAAAAAAAAACACACACACCCTCTTTGAATAAGCTACAGTTTACATTGAGATTTACAGCTTCATAACTTCTACGTTGCTCATACTCTTCAGATGGTAAAGGGACATCTGGATGGATGAGGTTTCCTCTAGTGGTGAAGTTGCATATTGCAGGTAATCAACCCTCTCTTCACCTTCCCTTCCCTTTGGCAAAACATACAGTAGCGTTCAGATATCATTACATTTGAAAGGTGTTTAATGTGTCCATTCTGGGCTACTGTTAAACATGGCGATGCAACATGACAGGCTCAACAGCGAAGACTTACTCTTGATTCAACAGCTATTTCGACGTTAATGAATATAATTGTTTTTTTTCTAATTGAGGCAGTAATAAACTCAAAACAGCATCAGTTCAAATGTTATTTGTACACATTTTGCCAAGAGAAGTTGAAATACATGCACTTGCCTTTTTGGACTCGGACCTTTAAATTGAAATGAGCTGCGCTCTCTCTCGGCCACCGTACATCCACACCAGGCACCACAGATAAAGCTGTGATACATATTGTGTAGACCGGGGAACGCCTCCTGTTATATCACAGGCTGTATTCAACATCATGTGAGACTTTACTCACCATTCAAAACTAATGAAAGAGCCACTAACAGACTCATCATCTAGCCACGAACCAGCGGACGAGGAAAACTCTGACTCTGTAAAAGCGTCAGCGTGTGTGAGCCACTACACACACCCGTTCGTTTGTTTTTTAAATCGGCTTATCTGACAGCTGTGTAGATTTGGTGGCGAAGAAAATAACCGAAGTTAAGATAAACCCAGCCTGACGACCGCGGTGTATCCAAGGGGAGAGGACGCTGGGCGCCGGCTATTCCCTGGATCGTGACAACACTTGAACGTAAACGTGACAACAACGCAAAGATGCAGTAAACAAAGACGCTTCTGGTCCAAAAGATGCAGTTATAGTGGCTGAAATTGTACATATTAGATGCACCCAAGAGTGGATAAAAAAAAAAAAAAGCTAAGTGAGGTGAATTACAGCATGTCAGATGGTGATATACGTAAGCCTCCGTTTGCGTAACACAGCAGTCAGCACTTCTCCGAAGCTAACGTTTGACTGAAAAGGCGGAAGGTTCCATTTGATGATGTCCATGACTGTTTCATATGAGGTTAATTCTTCTCTAATGCTCTGTGCTCACTGACTGACACCAACAAGAGACCAGCAAAAACCATATTACAGCTGAGGGGCACAAACAAACTCACCTTCTCCTCCCCTCTTCGTGTCGGGCTCACACTGCGTCCCACGCGGAAGGAAACTTTACGCCATGTAGGACCATACCATCTGTGGGCCAGGGGGCAGGGGTGGACGGTTACACTTGAAACACCTTAAAACGTCTATTTTCTGCTTTTTTCCCTCATCTTTATCAACTCGAACGAGTGTTTTAAAATACATTAAGTTGCCCCCAATGGCCATTGAATGTGTATAGTTTTGTTTTTTTCGCTTTTTGGAAGCCACGTGTTTTTCAGTTGGTCTGTTCCAAAGAGGCACTATCTTGTGTCAATGTGCACATGTAACCTGCCTGCTGTCATAAATCAGTGACGAGGTGGTGAAGGCCAAGGGTCGCAGTGGTTATGTAATCAAGCCTGCAGCCTTGCTGCAAGTCAGACTGTGTATATCTGTGTGTGTGTGTGTGTGTGTGTGTGTGTGTGTGTGTGTGTGTGTGTGAGTGTGTGTGTGTGTGTGCGCGCGTGTCCCTGAGGGACTTGAAACTATGAAGGCAGCCAGCTCATCACACATGTCCTCCACATAATCAAGTGTGTTGATGTTCACAGCATCAAGGCAACACATGGTTTGCTCCGCAGCTCTGAGAACAAACACTCATTTCAGTAACTACCTTGTTTTGTCTGGTATATTTTGAATCATTTTTACCTAATATTTACCAGTATTACCAATATTTGTACAGCTGTAAAACATGTGATATGTTACGTGTATATGTATTCGGGATAAGACTGAATGACTTATATTTTGTCCTATTCTCACTTTAAACTCACTCTTTTCTCATCAGAGGCTCAATTCATGTGCCTCATAATGATCCCGGACAGTTCAAATAACAACATTCCCAGAAGCACTCACTAAATCCTCAGTATGTTTGTAATTATTGATTTTATTACTACCCAATATACCATTCAATGTTTTTAAATGACAAACGTTTTTTTTTTTATTATAGATAATACAGAAACCAAACTGTGGCTGGTAAATTATTTTTATTAATTCATTTCATATTCATTCCTATTTTGTTGTTAATTCTTTATGGATCATTTTACTTTCCTCCAGGTCAATAAACGAGATGCAGTATTCATTTTGATATTGAAACAAACAGAATAATTAAAAAACATCAGATGAAACAAAATGAATATACTTTATAAGGTCACTACAGGTTATTAGTATAAAGTATTAATCGTGGACAGAACAAATAAGAACCCAAAGGCAATACGGACCATAATGTAACTTTTGTTGCTGGCGGATTCATTATAGCACATTTTTACTGCTAATGATTTATGAAACACCCGGTTGACTTATTATGACTTGACAGCCTCATGTCAATATTGGTTTTTAATTAGTCGTGGGATGGGCGAGACAGACATGTTTTAATTTGATCAGGTTGTGTCACAGACTCTTCTCTTTCTGACTCCTGCTCCTCTGCTTCTGTCGGACCACGGCGACGGTGGTGAAGAAATTTCCCATGAACAGAACGAGGAAGCAGAGACCACACATCGGGACCTGGCATCACCCAGAGGGAGACCATGAGTGAGCAAAGTGGCTCTTTGCACCGTCATGTTATTGGCCAAATGACGAGCAGCACCGTGGATATGGGGTAAAACTTAAGTGATGGTGAAATGACTCACCTGCCATTCTGTGCACTCTGGCAGCTGAGCCATTCTGAAGAGTGAGATACCGTTGAAGAGCTGCCAGAACTGAGGAGACCAAACATGGAGACTCTTATTTTTAACAGTGGATGGGTGGATGGATCTTAATCTGAGCAACATCCCTTTTCTCAAATATATGGAAAAAAATGAAATCACCTGTTTACTGAAGAAAATATTTGAAATAAACAATAACAAAAAACAGAGGTAATGGGATGATCTTTCTTGGGGCTCTTATTTTGAAACATCACTCCTAACCATGAGACAGACAGTGCTTTGTTGTGGACTTTGTGCTAGCATCATTTTTTTTTAGGTCGATTACAGTCAGCCAGTCTGGGACACAGTATCTGAGGTAAAGGGTTGGGAGGACTGTCCCCATAGGACCCGATGTATTCGGCTAAACAATTCTCTTTCAAATAAAGACTGAACAGCAGGTAAGTTTGAAAAATATGTGCATGTTTGACAATATAATATAATATAAGATATACAGTATTTTCATTTGCCATATAATGACATCAGCACTTTTCTGTATCACCCTGTCTAAACCATGACGGGGCGAGATTGCACCGCTGCTGATTTGAGGAAGTTGTGGTGTCAGAGTGACACATTGTACTCACATGACCGAAAAAGAGGAAAGGCAAAAGAAACGTCAGTCCTTTCCACATCCATGACTGAAATCCCTCTGAAAACAGAACCATGACAACGTTTGAATCACTTGTCCCGTCATGTTTCTCAAACGCACTCGTAAGATCAACCAAGAGGTCGATGTCGTCGTGACTGTTCTTTCTTTTACTCAGCAATTTTTACATCAAACTGTGGGGCGAATTATTTCAAAACCTGATCGAAGGGTAATTCATAGATTTGTACGAAAAATAACTTGTACGTTGAGGGAAGCAGATTTTTTTTTAATTGTGTTATATTTTGAGAAAAATGACTGGAGGATTATAACAATGGTGTCGCTTCCTGTGGAAAGTCCTCCAGGGCTCCCTCCGTTGCAGTGGGCTTAATGTGGTGGGGAAGTGCCCTCTCAGATGCCTGTCAATTGGAAACATGTTGCAAAGGAGCTTCTTGGGTTCTCTATCAGAGGGATACGTGCAATTCAGCACCACCACCGCACACACACACACGCACACACACACACACACACACACACGCACACACACACACACACACACACACACACACTCACACACCAGGTGACCTCTTTGCTATTTGAATTCAGCTGTGGTGTGTTAGGTATGTCGTCTGCTGCAGGAGCCACTGAGACATTACGTCCTTGCAAACTCTCTCACCCACTGTCAGATCCATGTTGTGTCTCTCGCCCAGCGCTCGTAATCTGTACAGGCACCCGCTCTGGTAGTAGCACTGCAGACACTGCACAAAACCTGCAGGTTGCGCACGGAGCACACGGGTTGACACTTGATTTAAAAGTTCAATCATGAACATCGCAGAGCATCTTTGACCTTACTTTGATACAGGGAGTAGGCGAGGAACTGGTTTCGAAACATCTTGTACATGTTCCCATCTGGCCTGCGAGGGGTGTAAAGAGAGGGATGTTTATTGTACAATTTAGCATGAACTGCAGATATTTAGATGTTGTGTGTATATGACTGAGGGCTCAGCCTCCCTCTAGACTCACCATGTCAACATCACACCAGACAGAAAGGTTGAGATGTAGTGATGAGCCACCCACCAGCCTTTGATTCTGCGATGCATGATACAAGTTAAGTTGAGATGTAAGTATAGAGTTATAGTGTATAAGTATATATATACAGTATATATATAAAATATACAATAAGATAAGAACAATTGAGATACAAGTAAACCGATGAAGAGATGTACAGCAGGACAGACCTGGAGCCGTTGGTGATGAGGATGCTCTCCCTGATCGTTAAGGTGCAGTAGTACCACACCAGCAGGAAGTTGAGGATTGCATCCAGGAATCTAGAGCCAGAGACACGTGAGAGGTGGTGGATTAAGACATAGTACACACAGTACAATGTGGTCTCATCAAACGTGGAGCGGCTGTGATGATGTGAAACACACCTGTAGCTGACGAAGAAATAACAGATGCAGGAGCAGAGCAGCAGGACGCCGGTGGCACACAGCTTGAACGTCTCATATTCATCTTTGTAGGCAAATCTGATAAACATCATACAGTATGTGTTTATGAATATATATACACACACACACACATACACATATATATATATGATATCTGTTATATATATATAAAATATAATTTCGTGGCCTCAATCGAGAGGACTTCCTGATAAAGGGTCAAAGGTCATTTAATTCCATCCAATCTCACACTGGGCCTTGATCTGATCATGGTGATTAGACAACAGTGGAATCGATGGCTGATTTATGAAACATGTCCTGACACATGCAGAGAAGGTTGAAGAATAAATGATCTTAATGAATGTATGCAGCAGTGGCTCAGTGGACAGAACAGCCACCTCTGGGAGTGAAAGTGGACAGTTCGAGTCCAGCTTGAGACTGGCTGCAGAGTGACTGGCCACGACACTGATGCCCCCACGGCCCCCGGGCCGTCATTGTAAATGAGAATTGGTTCTCAATTTACCTACTTGGTTAAAAAAAGAATTCGAAAATGTTTTAAAGTATGGGGGGAAAAGGGGGGAAAAAGTGGATTTTCAGGGTCTGTCACTTCATTTCCTACTTTGACTGTTTGCTGAGCAGAGTGACGTTCACATTCCCCAGGACCAGACTCAGGTACAGCCTGCAACATGACATTATCATATTCATTCATACAGCAAGTTAGACGAGCACTTCCTTCTGATTACAGTGATAATATCCATGAATAAAACGTCGTTACCCATTCTTCTTGGGAAGGAAAGATTCCATTTCAAAGAAAGCGTTTGGTCGAGTCTTCATTTTGTCTTTAATCATCTGAATGCTTTTAGACTCTTCTTCTGATGCACATGTGCTGCATCTGCAAGATTAGGTGGCATCAATTTGTCACATCATCCATTTATATGTGTTAAATTGTGAGTGTGTGTGTGTGTGTGGACATTTACTTTTTCATCAGATGTGTTATTTCCTTCAGCCTGTTCTTCTGATGCGAAATGGAAGCGGAACAGCTCTTTTGTAGTTTGGATATTTCATCCAGTTTCTGCAGATATGTTCTGTGAGTCTCCTGGAAAACACAAAAGTAAAGTATCTTTGATAGTAATCTGATTTCCTGGAGCAGGACCAAGATATTTGAAATCAAACCAGGCATGGCTGATACACGGAAGTTTCATAAGAGGCTTAATTAGAGGCTTTTAGAACATGTCATCATGTGGTCTCAGTTGGTTAAATGTTATGTTAAGAGTACCGTTTGTGCTCCCGTCTCATTTTATTAAACTGACAGTTCCTCACCTGCAGCTGTTGATATTCCTCATCCAGGCATGTCCACTCATCCAGGATGTTTGTTGGAGTTTGAGACATTTTTCTGTCATTCAGTTACGTGTATTAAAAAAAGTCAAAAATAAAATGAAATAAGATCCAGTGCTAGTTGTTTAAACAAGAATTGACTTGCACCATAGTCTGAGCTAAGTACTGCCCAAGGTGCATATCACATCTCTATGGACAGTTTATTGCATGAAGTGAACTTTGACTGGGGCAAGTTTTGCACTTGGAGATTTGTGCTCTGAAAGTTCTTTGTGTAATCCTGTTGTTACCAAAGCTAAACATGTTGGGTTATTGTTGACGAGATCACTTTAGATGCAAAGACAAGAGGATCTACTTATCTAAATTGTCATAAATTAAGCATTTCCGTGGATGTTAAGTTTGTGCAAATACCATTTTGCATTTTCCTCGGCCTCCTCTGTTGCATATTATGAACTGGTGGGTGACTCACTTTACAAATGGCAGTGTCTGAGGTCAGTCATAGACAATAAAAATGAAAATATTAAAACTATATTTTTCAAATGATCTTTGGCAATGACTAATATTTTTTCCACAATAAAGGGAAGAAACACATAAAATAGTAGTCTAACAATGGAGTACCAAAAGAAAAGAAAAAATGTCTGCCTCCTAAAAGTGAAGCCAAATAGTATTAATTGCTACCTGCTGACTGGTTGCAGTAAAAGGTAAAATTTCCACACTATCAATGTCCAAAAAAAAAGTGAAGTAGGAATAATAATAACAATAACAATAATAATAACAATAATTATAAAGTGACAAAGGATGTGTTTTAAAAAGGCAGAACACCTCCTCTTCTCAATATTGGATATTCTTATTGTTATCAAAAAAATGAAAAAGAAACAAGAATTGAAGTAAAAATATCTTGTTTTTTTTTTATCAAGGTGGTCCTTTTATTCTGAAACATACAGGGCGGAAATGTCTCTGTTGCTGTTGATATTGGTCTACGCATGCGCAAATAGCGGCTCCGTCCGGAAGTGACACCGGTGGTGCAGAGGACACCGCGTTTCAGCACTGCATCTGTTTATCAACAAGCTTCCTGCACCGACTCACCTGACGTCACCAAGAGAGTCAACAAATAAATACAAGAAAACCTCAACACTTTGATGACGAAGGTAAAAAAAATAATAATCCGAAGAGCTCGACAGTCAACTCAGCTAATGCTAGCCTCAACCAGCTTCCAGGCTAACAACATTAGTGAGAGCAGGAGTAACAATGAAGCCCAGAGGGAAAGTGACTCAACAGGAGATAGAAACTTGAATATATTATAGCGGTTTGATTTGGAAATTGAGTGAAGACTCACCTTTAAGGTATTAGGAATGTCAGGTTTTTTTTAAAGGTACAGTGTGTTGGATTTAATGAGATCTTATGATGGAGTACTGCAGTTATTATTAAAACTAAAAAGATATGTATTTTGCTTATTCTGAGCGACAGTAAAAAAATTGTGTTACATTGCACTCATAAAAACACCTGTCAAATGATTGTGTATTTGAATTTGCCAATAGAATTAATGTCTCATTCTTACACACTAAACATTTAATGCCAATTTGTTCTATAACTGTACTAATGAATGAATGTCAGTGGTGGAATCATGTCATTGAAGGTTCAGTGTATCAATGACACGCAGCCGCAGATGTAACATTTTCAGTAAAGGTGCAGTGTGTAGGATTTAGTGACATACAGAGGTTCCCAGCTGGTCTCCACCGGTTTGCTTTGAAAATCCAAAGGTGTGTAGTTTGTGTCGTCTGAGCGAATCTAAGTACGAGGTGTTTCAACATGGCCGCCTCCATCGAGAGGAGATGAAACAGACCCCGCTTCCTTGTGGATGCTGACGGTGTTGGTGTTTGTTTTACAGCAGACTGGCAGGAAATGTGCGCTGCTGTGTACGTCCTCTCCACAGTGACGGGCTACATGCTCACCTCCGCCCTGCTGCTCAAATGCCCGAGTCTTCTGCACCGGAAGAAGCGGGAGCCTTTCCTCAGCAAACACATCTCACACCGTGGAGGTGGGTCATGTTGGTGAAGTGGGTGAAGAAGCTGTCGCAAAGCTAACACGCGGGGGTTCGTGGTTTTCCCGGTAGAAAATGATGCTAGTGGGACGCTAACGACACGTACTCTGCACTGAGCCAACGGTCCAAAGTGCTGGCAACACTGTCAGCTTGATAGCGAGCTCTGATACAACAGCTAGTGTGTGCTTAGCTTAGAAATGTAGGAAAGAAGGGGCCGTAGTGGCTCAGTGGTTAGAGCAGTTGCCTTTGGAGCCAAAGGTCTCTGGTTCAAAACCACTTCAGGCCCTGCTGCTGTGTCACCGGCCTTGACACTGATATCCCAAAGGGCCCTATGCAAATACCCCGTGACCCGGATTACTGGATAAGCGATTGAAGATGATATGATGCGACATGTAGAAAAGAGTCTCGGCACATGCACCTGGTCTGTGCATGAACACTGTGGGCAGTGTTCCCACAGTGGGTCTGATAAATGAGCAGGTACGAAGAGAACGAACACTACCACTCATGATGTTTCTTCTTTTTTTAAAAATCACAGGCGCAGGCGAAAACCTGGAGAACACCATGGCAGCTTTCAAACAGTGAGTACAAACCTGTGTGTACTTTGTGTGTGACACTGAGCGAGTGTTGGTACTCGTCATGAAACTGGAGTGTAGACGTGACCTTCAATCAAGCTCATGAAGGCCTTGATAATTAACTGCTGCAGTTTAAAGGGAACTGGGTTATGATTTTATATATTGTGTTGACCTCAGAGACTGCAGGAGATTAATTATTTGTGTGTGTGTGTGTGTGTTTGTGTGTGTTGATTCATGCAGCGCGGTGGACCTGGGCACAGACATGCTGGAGTTGGATTGTCACCTCACCAAAGATGAAGAGGTCGTGGTTTCACATGACGCCAACTTGAGAAGGGCAACGGGCGTGGACGCCAAAATCTCTGACGTCACTTACGCTGTGAGTTACATCCCTTGAAATGTTGACCGTCTGTGGAGAAAAGGTCAGGGGGTTCACTATAGCTCCGACTCATGACTTTGACTGGTGTGAGTGAGGTAACGACATGCATCCGTCCTGTGATGTCATCAGTGAGGTCGTTACATGTTGAACAATCGCCTGATTCAAACAAACGGTGAAGTTGACGGTCAGTTGGTGAATTGCTGAATTTTGTGACGTACATTTGATGATATATTCTAGACTAGTGGACATACTTTACTGTAATAGTTTCAATTAAAAAAAAATTGTGATATTTATAATATGTTATTTGTAGTTATTTTTGTGCTAAATCTGATAATTGAATCAACCACTGTACTCTCACTTCACTGCCGTCAACCCCGTTCAAATTTCCGTAAAATACTTAATCGTGTTAAGAATATATTAAAGGTGCAGCGTGTAGGATTTAGTATATTTAGTTCCGATGAAAAACATCTCACCTCTTTGTTCCAAGCACGTAGGAAAGCTAAAGTAACACTTTTTTTATCATTCTGGACAACTATAAAACATGTATATAAAACATCCTGGAACAACACGCAGGCCTCGGTGGAAAGAGTGTTTGAGAAGTGGCACCACTGAAATGCCTGAGGCAGGATCTGACTGAGGTCTGTCGTTCTCGACCTCTTCACAGGAGCTGCCTCCGTACCTCTGCAAACTGGGAGTCACTTTCCAGAGGGGTGAGTGTCTCGTCACCTGTCGTCACTAAGAAGCTGAAACTCACGCAAGTTCAGATGCGTTCTCCAAAACCTCACTTGTCCGTGTGACTTTTACATATATATATATATATATATATATATACATATATATATATATATATATATATATTTTTTTTTAAATCCCACTCCTTGTAAAAAAATCTATTTAAATTTGACATTTTTTTGAACAAGCTGTCGTCACAGTTGAGTTGCCTGTCGGCTGCGGTGTGTTTGACTCGACCTTGTGTGTGCAGCGTGTTACTGTGAAGGAGGAGAGGACAAACGCATTCCTCTGCTCAGGGACGTTTTCCAGGCTTTTCCAAACACCCCTGTCAACATCGACATCAAGGCCAACGACGACAGGCTCATAAAGAGGGTGCGTGTCTGTTTTCTTTTGCTGCGTCAGCAGTTCTCCTGTCATGACTATTTAACGGTAGCAACTGGCTGCAGATTTTCACCTTTAAAAAAGGCACAGTGTGTAACATTTCAATGAAATGATGTCCATTTGTTTTGGCAGAGTTTTGCGTTTTATTTACCTAGAATAATTTACCAGGAGCTGGTCCGATCTTAGGAGGCGGCCATGTTGTAACTGAACTGTACTGACTTTGTATTTTTACATTTTTGCAGGTGTCAGAGTTGGTCATCAAGTACAACCGAGAAAATCTGACCGTGTGGGGAAATGCCAGCAACAAAATTGTGAAGAAGTGTTATAGAGAGGTACGTTTACGAAATGTCAGCCAATGAAACATCGACTCAAACTTTGCAGACTCACAACATCACTCGGGTCATGAATTGACCCTGAATCCTGCTCGTTTGTTTTTGTTTTTGCAGAATCCTCAGATTCCACTGTTGTTCAGTTTACCCCGAGTCCTGCAACTGCTGGGTCTCTTCTACACCGGCCTCCTGCCGTTCGTTCCCCTCAAGGAGCAGTTCCTAGAGATTCCTATGCCCTCCATCATCACCAAGTGAGCTGCCGCACCGAAACTTCAATGATTCCGATTCGCCTCTCACTCAATTGCCACCGTCTGACGCCAGGAAACGTATCACATGTGCATTTCTGACCTCCTCCCTCTGTCACTGCAGACTGAGGGATCCCGAGCAGCTAACCAGGAGTCAGAGAGTCATCGCCTGGCTCGCAGACACGTGAGTGGCTCATTCTGTTCAAAGACCTCCAGCGTTTTAGAGTACAGCATGCAGGATTGTCAAAGTCAGCAGCCCCCCGCCCCCCCCCCCCCAACCCCCCAACCCTTACCCCCACCCACCACCAGGCCCAAACACTTGGCGTGGGCAATGCACACTGCAAACTACACGATTGTAGGAATTTTACATTTGTTGTTCACCCAACCTTTTGTTTGTGGATTGTCCATATTTCTCTGTTTCAGTTTGCTGATGAGGAAGAGTCTGTTTCAGCATCTGACTGCCAGAGGAATACAGGTAGAACTGCACTGACGCCTCTGCTGCAGTTGTATGATGTTGGGGTTCAGTGTCTTGGGCCGTATCAGTGCAGGAAACTCTGAATATATGAATGTAGTTATTGATCATGCAGCTACACGATATAATATTAGATTCTGAAAGCTAAACGTTCCACTTTGTCAACTAGCGATGCTGAACTTCTGAGTCTGCAGCCGTTACTGGAAAGTATCTAACAGAGAGTCTCTCTCTCTCTCTCTCTCTCTCCCTCTCTCCCTCTCTCCCTCTCTCCCTCCCTCCCTCCCTCCACTTGTGTGTTGTCACCGTGGCCGGGTTCAGGTCTACGTGTGGGTGCTGAACGACGAAGAGGATTTCCAGAGGGCGTTTGATTTAGGAGCCACAGGGGTGATGACGGATTTTCCCACCCGGCTCAAAGACTTCCTGGACAAGAACGGTCATTCTAGGATCCGGTGAACTTGCCTGGTCTTTCCTCCGCCATTTTGGGTCAGGCTCGGGTAAACACTCGCTGTTTCCATTTGCACAAAATAAACAAACAGGACTGATGCCGATGTCTGTGTCTCCACGACAACAGTGCGAGCTCAGTGTGTCACACAGCTATTTCATGACTTTGTTTACCTATAAATGGGACATCACGGCCAATGAACTGCACAGGCGCCAGGTCTTATCAGTCTTGAATGTGACATTTGACTTGAAAATATTTGACGTTTTGTCATTTATTTGACTGATAGAGAGATCTAATGCGCGGCCTTCTTGTAAATAATGGATTGGAGTGTCACTGCATGGCAGATATTGCCAGTAAAATCACCAGCAGATGCAGCATGACGACAAAATGAAATGTTTGTTTACCCGCGTTTTTTTCACATGTGCTCATGTGGAGACAAAATATCAATAATCATCTGTGAAATTGTGTGTTTTTGATAAACATGTCACATACATGTAGTTGTATGATCATGTGTTGAGCTGCATAGGCTTAGGACTTTCAGATGATCATTTTAAAATGATTCCACGATTATAGAATCTGAGAGAGAGATTTTGCACAAAACAAGGAACTTTTGTTTTTCTTGCGTTTTTCATTTTTTACCTCTTTCACCACCGTTGTCGAGATTCCATGTTATTTGGAGTTTCAGTCGATTTAAGAGAGTGACTGTCTTACGTTTCCACCATGCGGGGTGCCACAGTGTGACTATGTAAAGATTATATTTTTTATCACAACACTAATGTCTCTGTGTTTCAAGCCTCTGACCCTGCACTGAGGCTCAGTCATGAATGTAGTATTGATTGGATGTACTGTGTGTAGTGTGGTATTGTACTGTCCGGGCAGTGTTGAAATATCAAGTATTTTGTATTAGTGTGATATAAAATACACAGGTGTTATTAAACACATGTTCATTCATGTCGTTTTGACTGAGAAAGGACTTGTGATCTATCGCTCATATTTCAGAGATTATGACACGATAATGTTTGATTACGAAACACGTAGCAGTATTGTGTGTGATTTTGTTTTGCATGATCAAATCAATACCTGATGATAAACTGTGGTCGAGTTTACATGGCCAATGTGTGGGGGCGTGGCTCCTGGAGCCAATCACATCGCACTGCTGGTTGAAAATTCTTAATTTCGTCAATAAAAATTTCACTCTATGCTTGGTGTGTTGTGTATCTGTCAAACATCTTTGTGGTCTTATGTTTTGGCCTCTCAGTAACACATGGCAGTACAGTCGTTACTGTAAAAACAAGGTCATGCAAAATGGCGGCCTCCATAGAGAGCCTCCACTCTTGATGAAAATATGAAGGATGTAATTTAAGGTGACTAAAATAGCAAATCATATAATTAGGTTATTATATGCTGAGAAAAAAATCGGAATATTTTCATTCTACTCACATTACCATATTAAATCATACATAGTATTCCTTTAAAGTAAGACAGCAATACTTATTGATAAACAAAACTAACTGGAAAAAAATGAATAGCTCTGTGGTAACGTCCCACAAACTGCCAGCAGGTGGCAGTTTAGACCCATAAGATTTAAGCTTCACCCAACAAAGGAAACCTGAATGAACCAGTATGTTTTTTTTTTCTGTCCTGTTTTTTTGTTTGTGTTTATTCTAACACATAATTTGTTGACATTTTGATTCTAACCAGGCTTCGTGGATTATATGATGTTAGACTTGACTTCAATTCTCCATTGTCTCCTGTAGTTTCTGCACTTTCTCAACAGTTCAGTCAAACAAATGAGACAGTCCACTGATGTCATTGGTTACTCACTTCTACATTTTGGCCAATGAGCGTTGTGTTGCTATGCGTTATCTGTTCCCTGATTGGCTGAATTAGCTGTCAGTTATTCATTGAGGGCTGTCCATAGCCTCCTGTCAAGATAATTACCTACTCCACAGATCCAAACACAAATACAAATATAAATGCGATTATATTGATGATTTTCTACCGTGTCAGTTATATATTGACGTAAATACGTATCAATATATACTGATATTCATCGGCTACCTTTACGAATTATAATTGATATTAGTGTCAGCAAATTCAGACCAGTATCAGCACTAAAAAATAACTATATCGGTGCTACCTTTACGAATTATAATTAATATTAGCGTCAGCAAATTCAGACCAGTATCAGCACTAAAAAATAACTATATCGGTCGACTCCATGTTTCCCGCTGAGCATCACCAACCATCCTGACTGTGGAGGTGTTTTCCTACAAACCCGGAAGTACCGCTCAGTGACTCCTCCTCCTCCTGCTGACCGCTTCACTACTCTCTGTGTGTCTGTGTCTATTGAACGCGGAGCAGCGCTGCGCGTCAAAACATTGCGTCTGCAGCAGCAGCGGCAGCAGCAGGACTTTGCCAGGGCCGCGAATAAGTGGAGGAAACCGTCCCGGGGAAAAAGGAAGGACAGAGGGGAGAAAGGAAGGAGGGAAGGAAGAAAGACAGAAGGAAAAAGAAAGGAAAGAAGGAAGGAATGCATCTCTGGCTTTAGGACTGGCACTGCCACGAGGAGAGAGAGAGAGAGGAGGTGCGACATTTTACTGGCTACGTGGAGATCCGCTTTTTTCTCTCCTTCAAAGGTAAAGACGAGGATTTGCTTTGCGGCTATTCTCGATTTGTTGTTACGCACTGTTTTCTGCTACGCAGACACACTTGGACAGGGATGACATGCTCACGTTTTTGGGTAAACAACAACAATAACAACAACAATGACAAATTCTTATATGCATCAACACAGTTTTAGATAACCGCGTATAAACTCTCGGTGGACCTCAATCTGCTGCTTGTTATTATTAGGACGCGTGCTGTTTATGGTGGTACTCGTGCACGTATGCGCCATCATCATCATCATCATCATCATCATCATCATCGTGCACGCGCCTGCCCGTTATTATGCGCGTCACCTGCCTGTGGTCACGTCATGATGTTGATGGTGGTCATCTGACTATTCCTATCGATCTGTACAGTTCAGTGTTGCTGTGTGTGTGTGTGTGTGTGTGTGTGTGTGTGTGTGTGTGTGTGTGTGTGTGTGTGTGTGTGTGTGTGTGTGTGTGTGTGTGTGTGTGTGTGCGTGTGTGTGTGTGTGTGTGTGCGTGTGTGTGTCCAGCATTACTGAGCTGAGGCATCCCCGCCATCTGTGCACCGTGTGGTGGCTGAAGTCCTGCCCCAGATAAAGTGAACCACTGCCACTGACACTATAATCATCCCCCAATAAGCACACACACTCACACACACACACACACACACACACACACACACACACACACACACACACACACACACACACACACACACTAAAACTCTTGACTACATGAAACTACATGTTTGTGAATGTCTATATCTGTGCCTCACTTAAAGGTGCAGTACGTAGATGAAGGTATTGTCAAAACGGCCATGTAAAAGAATCCCCCAAAAAATGTTTTCATAAGTGCTGAGTCACCAAAACGTCTGAATGGTTGTTTGAGTCCTTATTAGGAGTGTTTTGTTTCCACCAGGAGCGAGTCCTCTCTGGGGAGGCCTCCATGTTTTTACAGTGGCCCAGAATGGACACACTTGACTTCTGTTGCGACTCAGTGGTAAACTGAGGGTTACTATAGCAACAGGAAACCTCACCACTAGCTGTCACTAAACCCTACACCTTCTCTCTCTGCCATAGAGGTTCAGCCTCACCCGTGACACTTCTAAAATCCTACACACTGCACCTTTAAAACCCTCAAGCCCTCTGAATTTCAGCGCAGGGGCGAGCATATAGATAGTTGTTATTGATCATGTGATCAATACACAGTGAGGGGCGATGGTGGGGTCAGAGAGTCGCCGGCCCGTGTAACACGATACGCGCACGTAAACACACTTTGTGTACATTGTGTCGTACACACAGTCTCTCCTTTACATCCTCCTCGGTGTGTGTACGTGGTAACGAGGTGAGGTGATGTGTTGGACACTGAGGAGGAAAGTGTGGATCATAAACATGGTCCTCAAAACGTCAACAACACAACTGCAAGTGAGGACACAACCTCACGAAAGCAAAGAGTGAACACACATCGGCGCGAGTGACAACTTGAACTTCATGGAAGTGCAAATGTGACGACACGAACTGTAAGTTAAGGAAGAGGCGCGACACAAAATCAAAGCCACAACTCTGAAAGCCGCAACAGACGCGATACACAACTTTCTCAGTCTCAGTTCAACCACAACACAAAAGCAGAGGAAGTGACAACACAACTGCACAAACCACCGCAGTCAGTTCAAGAAATTCAAGTCCGCTGATCTGTCGTTTGTGTTTTCATTGGTTGACGGTTGTGTTGTTGCTCGTTGCCGTCGTGTTGTGACTTTTGCGTTAACGTTGTGTGTGTGTGTGTGTGTGTGTGTGTGTGTGTGTGTGTGTGTGTGTGTGTGTGTGTGTGTGTGTGTGGGCGACAACAACGGGCTTCATCATTGCTCCCTGTGAACGCGGCCGTCATCTGTGCTGAACCAACACAGGCAGATGAGGAGATAAGACATGGCAACAGTAACCGCACACACGCACACACACACACACACACGCACACCTGGGAGCATCGCCTCCTGAGTGAGATGTGATATGAGTGGGGTGGGGTGGAGTGATGTCATGCTGCTGTGGGTCCTGCTGCAACACTGAATGGAGAGCAGGGTAACAACAGTACACGAAGTACAAAACAAAGTACGCCGGTGCAGCTCGTGGGCAACGTATGACACACAGCTAATGTGAGGACACACACACACACGCACACTCACACGCACACTCACACGCACACACACACACACACACACTCCTCAGCTCCATCTCCCTCCATTAATTTCGCCCTCCTCGCTGTCCCTGCCTGACTCCTGTAATCTCTCCAAACGGCCGAGTCGCCTCCTCCTCTCCTCCTCTCCCTCTCTCCTGATCTCGGTCATTGTCGGCAGCAGCAGCAGCAGCAGCAGCAGCAGCAGCAGCGGCATCAGCATCAGCAGCATCAGTGTGCGTTACATAACAAAGGTTTTTTTGTAGCCATATACAAGGGCCCTTTTGGCGGGTGAGACTGGCGGCACGTAACCTTTTGTGATGACACCCAGAAACGACCAGAATGGACGGACGCGGCGACCTCAAAAGACCCGCGAGCGCCGCCCATGAATAGCCAGAGTGACAATACATACACAAACAAGCTGAGAGGGAGTGAAGATGGACACACACACACACACACGCTCACACACATACACACGCCCTGTTGATGTCGGTTTAGCATTAATCTGTCAACAAACACCTGCTAATTGTACTGGTCATTATCCACCTGTCAATCATCCACCTGTCAATCATCCACCTGTCAATCATCCACCTGTCAATCATCTCTACCACCGTCATCCTCAAGAGGCATTGTTTATTGTTTGTTTTCCAATCTGCAATTCAGATTAACCTTAATCTGAGGTTCATATTGTCAGATTTGAGCAGCTAAAATCTTACGTAATGGACCTTTTAAAGGTGCAGTGCGTGAGATAGACTGACATCTACTGGTGAAGCTGCGTGTTGTAACCCTTTCCTTTTCGAGCATGAAGGAGAACCTCTGGTAACCCTCAGTTGCCAATAAAGTTTGGATGATGTTTAGTATGGCCGCTCTTGGCTACTGTATAAACATGGCGGCCCCCCTTGAGAGGACCCGCTCCTGATGTAAATACAAATACATTAAAGGGGTCCTTCGGGGGGGGGGGGGGGGGGGTGTTTTAAGGGGCGGGTAATGTGAAAAGAACGGCATAGACTCAGGTGATTATACATTCATGAAAATGTCCACGAACGTGACAAAAAAATGGAACAAAAATCGTACACACTGCACCTTTAAAGGTCTCAGGCATCACCACTTCATTCCTCTGCTTCTGCACAAATTGAAAAATAAAAGTCATGTGCCACTAAGTCAGCACTCGGCCTCCAGCTCCCACAGAGCGGCTGTATCATAATATATTTTTAATCCCATCAGTGTGAAGCTGCTGACACACACACACACACACACACACACACACACACACACACACACACACACACACACACACACACACACACTAATGAAGTGACACCTCAGAGACCCATGCAGCAGTAGAGGTGTGACACGTGTGAATCTGCTGTGTATCACTGCGTTAAAGGCACATTAGCACATTTTGAGAGGCGGCGCCTCGACACGCTGACGGCGAAGTGTAACTGCAGCTCCTCCGTTGGGGTGGGGGGGGGGGGTTGTTGGCTCCTCCGTTGGGGGGGGGTTTGTTGGGGGGTGGGTTGAGATACGAGGGAGGGAGGGGGCCCCTGATAATGGCTTTTATGTTCATCTACAGCAACAACAATTGAAATTCTATAGCTCTTTTCACAGACATCTGACTGTCGTGAGCGGTGAGAATGGAAACAATCGGCGTTCACGCCCAGCTCCAGTTACTGAGCAGCAGATGGGGGGTTTTCATTTAAAAAAAAATTTTTTTTGTGGACAGTTTCAGATGGAAACGTGAAGCCTCACCTGAGTCAGTGGGCTAATTTGGCAGGTTGGAAAGTTGAGAGAGGTTCTTTATTTGCGCAACAACAAAGAGAACTCCTCACCTGGCCTTGGTATAGAGGCTCCACTTGTACAGAGGGGGGTGGGGGGGTGGGGGGGGGGGGGTTATGAATGGCCGCTCAGTTACAGGCCCGTAAATAAAGTCTGTGGTTTCACTTTAATGTCGAAAGTGAACTACATCAGGAAGTATGGTTCACCTTGGAATCTAGATAGCTTTCATGTTGCCCACAGACCGACCTGAGACTACAGGCGACCGGGGACATTACGAGCCAGAATGGAGTCTCCCATCACGGAAGTGGTGACGAGCTCAGGTAACTGGTGGTGTAGTGCAGCTGTAGCCCGACGTTAGCGTTTTGCTTCCATCACCTCTGCGACTCGCTTGAGCCTTTGATGCCTTGATGCGGAGCAAATGTTCATGGCGACGGCGAGTGGGAAATCTTAAAAAGGGGGAGCGGCTTAAATTCAATGTAATTAAATGTGAAACCTTCCAACGGCAAACAATCAGATAAGTGTAATCGCATTACTTTCATTCATCACTGACCTGCCACCTGTAAAATTATTTATGATTTACATTTTCACTCATTCAGCCCGAGGGGATGTCTTTTTATTGTCGGCGCCAAGATCCATGTTTCTACTCGACGTCCAGAATGGGAAAGTGCTCCACTTCTACTGACGGACTTTTTGATCCAATTGTTTTTCCGTCCATTGTCTGAACCACGTGTCTATTTGAAGGTCACAGGAGGAGCCATCCCAAAATATCACCCCGCCCCAATACATAGAGAGACTAGTGGTGGTGGGGGGGTGGGGGGTTGGGGGGGGTAGTTGTGGTCATGTGACCCCATTAACCTCTGCACCACCCAGGATTCACCAAAGCTCCCAACACTCCTGAAATGACCCAGAGGATCAAATGAATATCAGGTTTAAACAATGTGTGTGTGTGTGTGTGTGTGTGTGTGTGTCGGGGGGGGGGGGGGGCCAGCTGCGGGGGGGGGGGGGGGGGGGGGGGGGGGGGGGTCCAGCTCCGACAACTGCACAGATCGTGTCTTTGTGCCTCTATCCCACGCCGCTGGCACCGAGTCAGAGGAGAGGAAACAAGGGCACGTCTCTGCGCCTTATTTATGTCCCTCTGCTCCGTCACATCCATCAGCCTCCGAGCGCCGCTCACTGAAAACAATCGCAGTGAAGTGACGAGGCCGCGCTCTCTGACTCCTCCTCCTCCTCCTCTGTTTGTCCTGAACTCGCCTCCTGCTCCCTGCTATTCAGGGGTTTATTCGTTTTGACCAGATGTCTGAGTGAGGACAGACAGACAGACAGGCAGGCAGGCAGGCAGACAGGCAGACAGACAGGCAGACAGACAGGCAGACAGACAGGCAGGAAAGAGAGCAGACAGCAGCAGCACTTTTTGTGGAGGTGATGAGATGAGAGTTGTAGAATTGACATAAGAACTTTCATAGAGCATGAGAACGTGAAGGCATGAAAACAGTTAAAGATAGAAGAATATAATAATATTGTTGTTAATGATAACAATGATCATAATAATTTATATTAATTATATATTTGTATTCGTATTATTACGCTATTGGCTCCAGCTCCCCACATGAATTTCCAAAAGAAGACAACCGGTGTAAAAGATACTCTCGGTGCCAGCTGAACAACACCACAGGTTCTCGGGGCGCACTAAGAGTCACCTCACCTCTAGGTGTCACTAAATCCTACGCACTGCACCTTTAAGCCTTTAGGGCCTGTCTCACTATGGTAAGATGGATGTTGAACCACAGTGGCACCACAAATTAAAGCGCATAAAGCCCTCCGACAGTTGGGTAGTTTAACATCGTGTGTCCCCCCCTGTCCTCCTGCCCCCCGCACTCCCCGCCCCCCCCCCCCCCCCCACCCCCCGCCCCTGTTGCCTCTGGGATGGGTTCCCAGGCCAGCTCTCTAATCTCCTCAGTCACCGGGGCATACCAGTACAAGTATTTTAAGGGCCGGTCTATTTGGATATCATGGAGGGAGCGGAGCCCGATCCTCACAGTTGCGCTGAGCTAAGCAGATTATCTCCGCAGCCTCGTGCAGACTTAAACACCGAATGTCAGCCGGCGCTGCTGCTCCGAACAGACCCGGGTTCAACAGGAGGCTTCCGCAGGGAGGAGAGCACCGGCGCTGACTTTACCTCATTGGCACAAAACGAATGTATGAAAACAAACGGCGGCGGAGTGAGAGGGCGGCGTCCTGCGCAGGGTCGGGGTCAAACAGGAAGCCGTGGCCGGAGAGAAGCAGGAAGTTCTCGCAGCGGAGAGCGTTTGGTATTTTAGCTGAAGCGAGATTAGGCTGGGCCGGGCCGGCACCGCCGGACCTGGACCACGTCAGCATGCTAGCACGCTCACACGCAGACACGCTAACGGGAGAACTCGCGCGCTCGCCGTAGTTTTGCCGAGTCGGCAGTAGATTTGAACGTTTGTGTGTCCGTTTTCCAATTTTTCGGGTTGACTGGCTCCGACAACTGGCCGTTTGTGCTCCCTGTGTTTTCAGCTCTTTTTAAAGGTGCAGTGTGTAAGATTTTAGTTCGTTTTGACACTGCAAAACAATGACGTACGCACATTTTCATGAGTTCAAAATCACCTAAATGTTGTTGTTTTCCCCCCCCATCACCCTTAAATGAGCCCATTAATGTATATTTACATGAAGAGGGGGTCCTCTCCACGAGGGCCGCCATGTTTTTTTTTACTGTAGCAAAAGTGGACGTACTCGACATCTCTTGAGTTTTAATAGCAACCAAAGTCAACCACAGCTTCTCCCTCACGCTCGGAAGGGTTAGGGCGAGGTGATGGACACAACATGCAACTCCACCTCTAGAGGTCCCCGAATCCTACACACTGCACCTTTAAGGGAATCTCTCGTAGTATTCAACAGACTCTAATAATCCCATCGGTCCCATCATTATTCACCCCGGGGGGGATTGGGGGGTTGGGGGGGGGCGGGGCTGTGACACACTCGCGTGACCTCCCACCTCCTGTGGTCTCCTTCCCAGGTGTTGGCCTCCCGACCCACCGCCCACCACGGCCCTCACCTGTGTGTTGCGGTGCTTCCCCTGTGAGCCGACCTGGGCTGGCAGTCCCTTCTTGCACCGCCCGCCAACCCCGCCCATGGTCAGAATGACGCGCTCCAAGACCTTCCAGGCTTACCTGCCCAGCTGCCACCGGACCTACAGCTGCATCCACTGCCGAGCTCACCTGGCCAACCACGACGAGCTCATCTCCAAGGTAACCTGGCAGCCGCCGCGGCGGCGGCGGCGGCGGCGCCTCCGCTCCGCCGGCTCCACTCCTCTTATACCGGCGGCGAGCGGTTGCCCCTGGAAACGGCAAAGAGGGAGCATACAGTCGAGCAGCTCGTTTGTACAGACGAGAAAAGAAAAGGCAGATTTACTTGACTGGTCTCGTCTTTACCGGTGATTTACATCGTAGTTTGTCCCTTTCATTTGAAGCTAAGAGGCACTTAAAGGTGCAGTATGCAAGATTTGTCAGTCGCTGTTTGTAAACACACCAGTACGAGGTTCCCCTCCTGCGACCCCTGCTCAACCACACCAGCAGAATTTGGTTTGTGCACCACGTACGCTGCAAGCGTCACTACTGTAGGAACATTCTTCTTGATACGTTAAAGGTGCAGTGTGTGAGATTTCGGCCATTTTTGTCACGGAAAAAAATTCCAACAAAACAATGACACGTCACAATCACCTAAATGTATTGTTTTTCCCATCACCCTTAAATGAGCCCATTCATGTATATTTGCATGAGGAGTGGGTCATCTCTACGGAGGCCGCCATCTTTGTTTTGTTTTTTTACAGTAGCCCAGAATGGACATACTAGACATCTTTTGGGTTCTAATAACAACTGAAGTCGACCACAGGTTCTCCTGCATGTTCAGAAGGGTGAGGGCGAGGTGATGGATACAACATGCAACTTCACCTGTAGAGGTCGCCAAATCTTACACACTGCACCTTTAAATGAGAATAATCACAAGCGCTCCCGGTCCAACCGTCGCCCCTACAAACATCCCACGCAGCGTCACTGCAGATAAACACACTTGCGATGGTTGACAGGGATTCATTGTTCATCAGTGTGTACGTTTGTCTACAGGCTGAAGGAAGAGGGAATGAACAGTTGGTTTTACACCTGTGTGTGTGTGTGTGTGTGTGTGTGTGTGTGTGTGTGTGTGTGTGTGTCAGCCGCTGCCTGTGTTTCACTCTAAGCTGATTACTGAATGGGATTATAAATGCACTGATCACCTTTTCCATGTGCTGCTCCGACAACACCTCTGCACCTCTGCCCACCGGGACACAGCTGACAATGATACAGTGCCGGATTTGGGTTCAGACCGCACGGACTGTGGTGAAGCAGTTTTACCTTATTAATAATCACTGAGCGCTATTTAGCAAATTACAACCGAGATTATCCTTCATTTTGCCCTTTTTGATTTTAAGCGCGTGGGAGGAAGTGCTCCGTGGATCCAGTGTTTCTGGTCTATTAGCAGGAACAGAGATATTGGATGGGCACCAAAAAGACATAGTGGCCAAACAGCGGTACTGCAGGACCCCAAGACTCTCCCCTGAGAGCGAATACTGATTTAGAGACATCTGTAGATACGTTTATTTGCAGAAATAAGACTTTTTCTGTGCTTTGCGCATCAATGTGCAGCTTTTACAGAAAAGAACATGCTCTGAGCCCAGACACTGTTTCAGGCGTCTCTGAAGTGAGATATGAGACGTTATTGTAGATTTCAAGAACTATAAAGAATATAAAGAATGTCACAGGTGGTGCTTTCCTCCATGAAACCATCCCGGTGACCTGCGCGCGTCATTCCCGCCGACAGATCCACCTGCGTCCTGCGCACTGGACCTTTTAAAGTCAACTCCCGTCTCACGTTACAAGTGCAACCGTCCCAACACATCCAGGCTCCACAGAGAGTCAATGGAGCCCGACATGAGCCCACCAACAGTCATTGTGTGGTTGCCCGATACAGTTCATGTCCCTGACACACACACACACACACACACACACACACACGCTCAGCGCTGGTCACACACAAA
>JAFBJT010108613.1:86078-104425 GCA_016785325.1 Chascanopsetta lugubris
GATAATACCTCTGTCACCACTACCAGTGCTTTGTTATGTGTGCACTGGCTTGAGTTTTTGCCATGGCAACCCCCTATTCTCCAACCCAAGACAGAACTCCAGCTGTAGCTCTGGCTCAGGCTGGAAGGAGTGACCAGGAGTGATAGACACAAAGCTGATTGTGTGTCACTTCACAGCCGCAGGTGTCGCTATGAACAATCAATTTTGGCGATATCCCTTTAAGCACCCTAATCCATTGCAATGACTTGTGATCCAATCAAAGTGAGCTGATCCAAGAGACTGTGCTGATACTGATCTGATGAGGAATGTGTGTGTGTGTGTGTGTGTGTGTGTGTGTCCGCAGGGGGACATGGAGTCCAATGGAAAGTACATCACAAACAAGGGAGTGCGTGTCAACTACCACACTGGGCCAATAGTGTGGGGCGAGCCAGGAACCAATGGACAGCATGCGTTCTACCAGCTCATCCACCAAGGTCCAATCCCCAAAGATCAACATCATCAATCAGTCATTAGGATTTCAGATCATGCTTTGTTTGTTTGCGGGTCTGTAACACGGTGTGATTGTGTGTTTACTTCAGGAACACGTATGGTGCCTGCCGACTTCCTGATCCCAGCTCAGTCACAGCATCCAATCAGAGACAACCTGCACCACAAGGTGTCACAACACTGTCATCAGTGATATGTCAAGTCATGTCATGTCATCTTCAACCTCGTATCCAGTGTTCTGGGTCACGGGGTATTTCCACCAGTACACATAGGACCATTTGGAGTATCAGTGTCAGGGCCAGTCACACTGCAGCAGGATCCCGGTGGGATTCAAACTAGTGACCTTTGCATCCAGATGCAACTGCTCTAACCACTGAGCTACTGCCGCCCGTCATCAGTGACATGTAGAGGTGGAATCATGTCGTTCATAAAGATACATTTAAATGATGTAAATACAAAAAAATTTGTTTCCGTGATGAGGGAAACTTGGAGTAACCAGAAGGTCATGGGTTCGATTCCAGCCATACACATGCCCAACGTTGGCGTAAGATACTTAAACCTCTTACCTCTTGTGTGCCTCTTTCAAGGTCTGGTGAATGTCTCATGTTTATTGATGACATTAAGAGCTGGAGGAATAAATACATCCGAGGGATCAGTCACAAAGGTCACATGTTCCAACCCCCAGTGTCAGCAGGCATGTTTATTTGTTCATGTGTGTTCACATGTCATAAGCAGTGATCTATCGCCTGAGGTCCTTGACTTTCTTGCTGATGAGTATAACTGCATACGACTCTCCACTCATTCATTATGTGTGTGTGTGTGTGTGTGTGTGTGTGTGTGTGTGTGTGTGTGTGTGTGTGTGTGTGTGTGTGTGTGTGTGTGTGTGTGTGTGTGTGTTTGTGTGTTATAGATCCTTATGGCCAACTTCCTGGCCCAGACCGAGGCCATGATGAAGGGTAAGACCACAGAGGAGGCCCGTCAGGAGCTAGAGGCCAGTGGAGTGAGTGGAGAAGACCTGGAGAAGATTCTGCCGCACAAAGTGAGTGAGGTCACAGGTTTGGATCGTTACAAGACCTGGAGCAACATCCTTCATATGTTTTACCTTAAAGGTGCAGCGCGTAAGGTTCGGTGACATCTAGTGGTGAAGTTGCATGTTGTATCCACCCTCACCCTTCAGAGCGTGCAGGAGAACCAATGGTAGACTTAAATTGTCAAAAGTCAAATGAAGTTTAGTGTGTCCACTCTGGGCTACTGTAAAAACATGGCGGCCCACGTAGAGAGGACCGGTTCCTCATGAAAATATACATTAATAGGCTCATTTAAGGGGAATGGAAACAATAATACATTTAAGTGATTAGAAATTCTTGAAAATGTCAGGATGCAATTTTTGTGTGACTAAAATAACCCAAATCCTACACACTGCACCTTTAGTGTAAGCGCTTTAATAGACGGTGGAGAACGGTTATTCCTGTGTTGCAATGGCAACCATGTGAGATCTTCTGAGACATACTCCCACCTTGAACAGAGGCGATTGTCTCATGTTACATGTGAAAGTATGTTTGTCAGGAGGAAGGGCAGCCAGTAGACAGGGAGCTGGTGCCCCCTGGTGGCCATGAACAAACAGTTCTCACATTGAAGCGAGGCAACATGACTCCTGGTTTATAATCATATCAAAAAAATATACATGTTATTCTTATTCACAGGTATTCCAAGGAAACAGACCAACCAACTCCATCATCTTCAAGAAACTGACGCCGTACACACTCGGAGCACTTATCGGTCAGAAGAGTGACACTTTGTTTGGGTGTCATGAGTCAGCAATATTTATTATATGGAGTTTAGAAATGCAGATGCCACATATTATTGTGAATTATAAGCTAATCAGTCATGTTACCACAATAACTGTGTCTTGTGTACGCAGCAATGTACGAGCACAAAATCTACGTCCAGGGTCTGATGTGGGAGATTAACAGTTTTGACCAGTGGGGGTGAGTTTGATTTTTACACCAAGATATTTTCCTCAAATGTGTCATACTCAGACTGTGCAGCCAAGTTTTCAAAAAATCACGTCATATATTTATATGGAAAGACATTAAACCTCATGGTATCAACATGGGAGTCAATGGGGATTGACTTTCTTATGGAGACAGCCTCAAGTGGCCACCCTGTGAACTGCAGGCTTTTCCTCTTCTGTGTTCACCTCATCCATTAGTTTGCCACTCGATCCAAACCCACTTCTTACATGCATCATTTTGCCAGTTATGACCAAAGTAAATGAATCCTTCACAATGTTGAAGGTTTATATTGTTGAATTTAGTGACAACTGGTTTAGACAAACACAAGGCAGCCTACATTTATCAGGAAAACACAAAGGTAGTTTGTTTATTCAGGGCTTCTGCTAAAATACACACAATTATACACTCATTGAGAATCATAATACACACTGCACCTTTAATGTAGCCATAACAGTCTGAATTGGCCTAAACTCCTTCAACAACCACTTCACTGACTCTGCCTCTTTCCGGCGTCTCCTCCCTCTCCTCTTCATCATCATCCTCATCCTCATCATCAGCGTGGAGCTGGGCAAACAGTTGGCCAAGAAGATCGAGCCCGAGCTGAAGGACGACGCCGAGGTCCACTCCCACGACTCCTCCACCAATGGCCTCATCAACTTCCTCAAGAAGAACTTCTCCTGAGCCCGGCTCAGCGTCTCGGCGCCGGCCTGTAACTGCAGTCACACCCTCCGTGGGTCTGCTGCCTCATTGGTCGGATCATGAGCCTCTCCACTGCTGTCTTTTTCTATGTTTGTCACCGAGGAAAAAGCTTTTTGTATGAGAGTGACACGGGAGAGTGATATCAAATATGTCTCGCCCGCTGCCACGTGACATAATAAAACACCTTCACACGATGCCTGTGTCTGATGTGTGCACAAACGACCCGCACCACTAGATGGCACCACTGTGCCAGGGTTCCACCATGGATTCAATGGAACAAAGGGTCAAAGGTCGGCCCATTTGCGACAAATGTCCCTCCCCTGCGAATCCCCCCCAGACTCCAACATCATCCATTTAGAGGGAAAAACAAACATGTGTACTGAGCTGCCTCTGCTTCTCACTGGCACCGCGGATAAACATGGCTGTTTCACCGCCAAACGTGGCGTGTGTTGAAGGCCAAACGTGGCGTGTGAACCTCGGCTGTAGACACAACCATCGCACGACAGACGCTTTAGACACTTCTACTTCCTTTATACTCGCAGTTTCAGTATTTGAGAGTGTGTGTGAGGACAAGGGAAAAAAAGTTGTAAAAAAAAATCCTAGACCTTTAGACATGGCTGGGTTTTTTGATACTGTTGCCAAGCAACAACTTTAGAGCTAATCTAACTTGTTCCGTTTGTCCATGGCTGCGAGACGCAGATGCAGGGGAGAGCGAGTTTGACTGAGGACAGGGAGCCTCCTCACCGTCTGCCTCAGGAGTAATGAGTGAGCGCTTAAAAAAAGAAAACAATAGCATCTATTAGATGTGTTCCCCAGGTGTGTGAGGTGTATGGAAATAAACAAGTGGCTCAGCAGTGTGAGGAAATAAGCCACTGGGCGCCGCCTCGCTTCACTGGACGACAGAAATCAAATAGCAGCATGAAAGCATGAAAAAGCCCCAGTGTCTGTGTGTGTGTGTGTGCGTGTGTGTGTGTGTGCTTGTGTTTGTGTGTGTGTGTGTGTGCATGTGTGTGTGTGTGTGTGTGTGTGTGTGTGTGTGTGTGTGTGTGTGTGTGTGTGTGTGTGTGTGTGTGTGTGCGTTCCTCAGATGTTTGTCCAACAATGGCATCGCATTCCCTCGCATTCCACTTCATGCTTTATTGGTCGGGCCTGTCAGTAATTTTCTTTTACCCCCCCCCCCCCCCCCCGCAACCTCTCTGGGCCGATCAAGGTCCCGACCTGCCCCCGGTGTGGTGGTTGCTATGACAACGTCACCCCCTGGCTGTTCTTTTTGACTGTTCATGCTGGTGTCCGACTGACTGCCTGAAGGATGACTCGTCACTTTGCATATGTAGAGCTCACCAATAGAGATATACGGCATTCAACCATCTACACACCTTTTCCAGAACAGGGGCAGTTTGAGGCTCAGTGTCTTTCTCATGTTCCCAGCAATGTAGAGTGGGGGTGGAAAAAAAAGTGGGATTGAGCCAACAACCTTTTCCAAGTCCTGCAACAACACACACCACCACTTTGTGTCCTGATATCAGGCGCAGTGGATTGTTCCAACTCATGTTCCCAGGAAAGTAGAGTGGGGATGGGAAAGAGTGGGATTGAACCAACAACCCTCCCTCTACACATTTGCAGCGCTCCCCCTTGAGGCAGAGTGAGGGTCCTGACTTGTTAACGACGTTACAGGCGCAAAATCTTGCGGCAGCTCAGCAGTCATTTTGGGTTCTAACCCCAACTCTCTACATCTCCTCCTTCACAGGAACATTCAGGGAACATTCCCTCTCTGCCATGCAATGACACAACAACACACACTGTTTCCCATTATCGGGCCCAGTGGACTGGTCTCCTCCCATGATGTTCCCAGTCTGTGGTCAGCCACCGAGACCCAGCGGACCGGTCAGAAAATAGCCACCGAGTCGAATCCCAGCTTCATTTTTTCCCACGACTACCGGAGTTATATAAAGATGGAGTTAAGTACGTGGGCAGAGCTTGTGACAGTGGAGGCCAGCAGTACTCCCTGGAGGCTGCAGGGGGCTCCAGAGCTGACCCCAGGGGCTCCTCAGCCTCCACGCTCCCCACCAGGATTCTGCAGATCCATGTCAGAACACATACATAAACCGAGTGAACCTTCTGGATCATGGATTTTGGTATTGGTTGCCAGGGCAACCGACGAGTGTGTGTGTGTGTGTGTGTGTGTGTGTGTGTGTGTGTGTGTGTGTGTGTGTGTGTGTGTGTGTGTGTGGCCTTTTCAATACCGAACTCATATCCCCTCTGTATTTGTCCTAGCAGTCAGAATTCCTCTGAATCTGCACAGATACACTGACCAACATCTGGCTCTCATTCAGCTGAAGAGGAGAGATCATCCCACACTGTCTCCTGCTGCTGTTGCTGCTGTGAATATGTCATGACGTTCACAGGGAGAGGGACACTTGCAATCACACATTATTTCTGGCTGCGGTGAAATGATGAGTGTCAGACTGTGGGTTTGATGCGTGTGATCGTTGCAGCAGTTGGACAAAGAGTTCTCACATTTTTTTTACATTCATACTGCGCATCTATTTGCAGCATTTCCCATCTTTGAGTGGGAATCAAACCCCCGGCAGCTCCTTTTTAACCCCTCAGCCACAGCTGAGAAATCGGATTAAAAAAATCACGATGCAAATCTGCGAGTTGCTCGAGACGAGAAGATACTGACCGGAAAAGGAGGGAGACTAGTTTGTTGGTAACTGAAAGTGTGAAATCTGTTAGGTGCTGGCTGTCTATTAGCATGGCGGGGCACCATCGCCACCTAGAGTTAAGGAGTGTGAATAGACTAAAATCTTCTTCAAAATAAAAGCATAGGATTTTTACAAGATATATGATTATACATAGATATATGGAATGATACATGTAAGGTTAAAGGTGCAGTGTGAAAGATTTTGTTCATTTTTGTCACTTCTAAAATATTATCACCTAAATGTCTTCTTTTTTCCCATTACCTTTAAATGAGCCCATTAATGTGCATTAACATGAGGAGTGGGTCCTCTCTATGGAGGCCGCCATGTTTTTACAGAAGCCCAGAGTGGACGCACTAAACATCTTTTGAGTTTTAATGACAACTGAAGTCGACCATAGATTCTCCTGCATGTTCAGAAGGATGAGGTGATGGACACAACATGCAACTTCACCTCTAGATGTCACCAAATCTTATGCACCTTTAAATAAAAACATGGATGAGATTGATAGAGAAAGGTAACAAAGCCGAGGCCGGATGATTCTGTTGCAGCAGGACAAAGTGTCAGTAACCGTAGACTCTGTATGTATGAGGTCATACTGTGGCGAGCATATTTCCACTCACTTCCTGGCAGTGGAGGGAAGGTATTCTTTTTGTACATTGTAACAGAGCTCACCTCAAAGTGGATCCTCCCCGGGGGCTTCAGCTACTACCTCTGCACACACACACACACACACACACACACACACATGCACACAGAGTGCTCTCCCTGAGTCACAGGGTGGAACCCTCACACACATAAAGGGCGCTTTGTGCCTCAACTCATGGATCTGTCAACCAACACCAGTGCCTGGCTCACACTGGGCTCCAGTGTTCACAGCAGAGCTCCATCAGTGGGTCCACTCTGCCTCCACACACCCTCACTACAGCATGTATCACAGTGACCTGGAGAGAAACACATGGCGCTCTGATTGAATCAAAGCGCTGTGTGTTTATAAACATAGACGTCAGACTCCCAACACATGTATTCATTTTCATGCCACTGCATTTTTTGTTTTGTTTTTTTGCAACATGCAACTGCACCATTAGGTGTCACTAAAACCCACACACTGTATCTTTGATGTTATCTTTCAGGGGGCTGGGCTTATTTTTACATCCTCATGTCTGTGTTGCCATCTGAGGGGTGAATTGCGCCAAATGAACCGACTCATTAGCAGTCAACTAATCCCATCAAGAGTACAAATATACAATTATTACATGAAGTAAAAATACTAAATGGATGAATTGATAAAGGATTCAGTGAAAACCTGATGTTAACATCACTGAGGGAACTTAAGGTAAACGTACCGACAGGGTGTAGAAGCAGTAAACACCATTGGGACTGTAAATAATATGAATCAATTCAGGTGTTTCCTCATTAGTAATGCAGGTGCTGCAGGGGGCGGGTCCAATATTAGCTCTCTGCTCTGATTGGCTGAATGGACCAAGCCTCCCCTTGTTCTATAGGGGAAACAAATGTGGTCATGAATAGCAAAAATATGGTGCAGTAAGAAGTACATATTTTTGCTTAAATAAATAAAATGAAAAGTACACACAGATATACATTTAAGTCCATACAAATGTAAGTAATAGAGTAAATAAACAATACTACACTACACTATATTACATAGACCCAAACCATAGTTTGTACCAGGCTTTAAACATGTGGAATTTACTTCTCAAGTTCAACATTTTAACATGGGAGTCTATGGGGATTGACTCACTTTTGAAGACAGCCTCAAGTGGCCAGCCTGAGAATTGCAAGTTTCTCCACTTTTGTATTGGCCTCATCCATCAGCTGCTTGGTTTCATTCTATATGTAATTTCAAGGTCTATATTGCTTAAATTGACAAATAGAGACGCAACAGAGTAAAAGTAAAAGAGTCGTTTTTGCAGTTAGCTACAAAACCACTTTATTGAAAAAGCAGATTATGTCATCTACAGTTAAATGATACGTCCCGATTTTTTAATACATTAAATAACTTTAGACTTTTTCATGTTTAGATAAATAGATCTAGTTTCCTTTTTATGAACCATCTAGGTAATCCAAAAAAACCATTTAGAGATACAAAAGATGTGTGACAAGAGGTGTTGAGATGTGCTTATTGGAACTATACCAGTACAGGAGAAAAACACTTCTTCCTCTCTCTTCTTCCAAGTGATTTTTTTTTTAAATCAGAAAAATAAAATAAAAAACTATCCTCTTTATGTACAGGGTAACTAGCTGCGTGCTGTCCAAGAGAAGTAGCACTTTTAAAACAGGGGGATTAGGAGACGTTTAGAGGGTCTTGTTATGTTTGATCTTCGTGCAGGTTAAGTCCAGAAAATGCCTCGTTCTTCACCACCTGAACCCTCCGACACGTTGCTGAGGTAAAAACACAAGGGGAATGTCTCATGTACAGTCTCAGGGAGGAGGAGATAACTAATCATCATTATTATTACATTCCAGGGAATCTCATTACATCAGGTTACATTGAAAGAAAAGCACTTTCTGCCTGTGGGTGACCCCTGTCTTCAGTCTCTGACACATTCAGTAGTATTCAACACAACACACGTCCATTATTACAGTATTACAGTCTGAATAAGAGCTGGGCCAGAGCTTGCAAATAACAGTCAGTGATTGATTTATAATGTTTGTGAAGTGAGATAGACTTCACATGTCATCTCTGTTTTGGTGACTTTTGGACAATCAGCATCATTCCCCCATTGAAAACAGAGTAATAACATATAATGTGCTTGACAGAACCTGACTATTTACTGGTGTGTTTTATATTGAAAAGCAACATTTTGAAGTCACATGGGCTTGTGTTGACCTTGTTGATGGAGGTAAAGAGACCAACTTCCTGCTGCAGTGTATTCCCTGCTGAAGGGGGCAGGGCTTGCTACAGTCGCAGGTTGATGTGATGGGAAAGAGTGGAGAGATACAAATCAAACACCGACAATTAGATGCAAACATCTGGAATCACATGATGGACAGACATGGTAAAAGAAAAATTCATCATTAAATCAAAGAGGGCGGGGTCACTGTGTTGGATGCTGTGCTGCCCTGCAAACACAGTGAGGTGCATGTGCTATGGACCTGCCACTAGTACGTACACACACACACACACACACACACATAGATTTTTGTTCAATAACGGGATGAAACAGAAAATTCCTACATCATGAATTCTGGCTCATGAGGTCCAATCCCATAATAGTTCTCCTTTTTGCATATACGCACAGTCCTCACTGCAACACAGTCATACACACACACTCCTACAGGGTGGGGGGGGCATGTTGGGGGAGGGGCTTCATAAAAAACATGGGCGGGACCAGCAGCTCCAGGTTTTCAGGGCCACACCCCCACAATGAAAAAAATAATAAACACAACAACAGCAGACTTCATGGTGAACCAGGGGCCTGTTCCACGGAGCCGGATCAGAGATCACATTTCCTCTTATGACAGTGGGTCGCCATGGAAACCTGCAGTGCTCTAGAAGTTACATTCAGATGATGTAATTGAAATATATCCCACCAGATGAAATCACTTGGTAAAACTTGAAAAATGTATATGATTTATAGATGTAGCTTAAAAGGAGTCAGTCAAAAAAATAGTTTAGCACCAAATCGCAACATAATGATATTTCCATCTTTGAACCAGATTACTGATTTCAACAAATTAGATCAGATTAACCAAACCTGACAATAGCATGATTGATGACATTTCAACATTATCATTCTACAATATCTTTTAGCTTTTTATATAAATGAGACATACATCTGAGGGTGGATGGAGAGGACGGGGAATTGAGCCCATGACCTCATGCATCAAAGGCAAATATTCTACCATTCACTTACACCCACTCCGTTAGGCTCAGAAGAGTAAACAGAGCCAGTTGACGGCTAAACGTCATGATGTATGACCCAGAATGGCCGACGTCAGGCTCAGTGAAGCTCAGAGTCGATGGCCGGCGAGAGTGACTGATCTGAAGGTGCTCTGTGGAACAGGCCCCGGAGCGAGACGCAAACACACCTGTTCTGTCTTAAGGCATGCGGACAAGTGGAGGTTCCTCGCAGGAACACCGTGTTCTCACTGCTCCTGTAACAAAACCAGTGTCTGGAAAATAAACATACCAGGAGCCAGTGTCCTGGGCAGACCTGAAGCGTGCAGCGTCTCATTCCTCTATAAGTAGCAGATGGGCAGGATGCCACATTCATGGTATGATGCTCCCTTTTTAAACACATACTGTAATAACGTGTGGGCAGTGTTTGACTTTTTGACATTTTAATTCCTTCATCTGTTTGCTGCTGTGCCAGCTCCCCTTGCTTTCCTCAGCCTCTGCACCTATGCAGCTTTTCCTGGACGTGTCTGCAGACGACTGAATGAGAGATGCAGCCACATGCACAGACCTGGTGAATGTGTGTTCCTCATTCAAATCTGTGATGATTAATTTGCTACTACAGCCTCATTAAAGCTGGTGCATCTGTTCAGCCTGTACATTTAAAAGAGTGTTTACAATCTGTGGCCATTTCTGAATATATCTCAACTTTGTTTACATACTTTAATCTTCCAATTTAAGAATCAAAATGTTTGGAGTTTGTGCAATATAATACCGACACAACAAAAGAGCCACTAAGTAGCTGCCTCTGTGAAACCAATTTGTGAATTTCTCATTTGCTACTCAAAGAGGAATAAATAAAGCAACTGCGGACTAATACGATTTCAGCCGAGCCTGCTTGTGAAAAAAACCTGGTGGATCTCTGACCCACCGACAGACACGAGGCCGCTCGTGTGTCCTGGACGAGAAATGATACAAAAGACCAAACGTCTCCGGAGGCATCAGACAGCGAGTTCCACATCTGAATCTATCAGGAGCGCGGCGACGATGACGATGACGACAACAACAACAACAAAAGAGAATTCTACATCTAAGGATCTTATGTGGAAAACATCTGCAAAATATATATTCATATATAAAAGACAATCTATGTGCATCTACATTTTTTATCTGTCATAATATAATCATTAATTAAGACACTGCTTGTGAATCTCTGGAGGTCTGTTCTAAGACTTCTAGGAGTGGAATGTCAGTCAGTCTGTCGGCCTGTCGGTCCTCTGGGCTCGTGGCGCTACTGTGCATGTGTTTTGTTGGGGTGGTGCAAGACCAGTCTCTTTCCCTCTCATGGCTCCGTGTCACGATGCTGGCTGTCCTTTGCATAGCCTTTAACGGGGCTCCGTTTTCAGTGCTAGTAGCTGCAGAGAGAGAGAGAGAGAGAGAGAGGGAGAGAGAGGGGGGCTGCTCTGAAGGCACAGCATGCCCACTCCTGGGGCTCGTCCGGCCTGGCCAGCACTGGAATGCAGTGGCTTGTTCCCCCGGTCCTTCCCCGGCATTCTCGGACGTGACAGTGCTGGTGAATCCACTGTGGCTTCAGTCGGAGGACAGGAACGAAAGACACAGGAAAAGAGGAGAGGGTAGCAAAGAGAGAGAGAAAGAGAGAGAGAGGGTTTGTGTTCTCTCCTCCAAACCCAAAACCCCTCTCTTTGATGAATGTGCAGGGGTCAGGAGGTGTGACGTCACCGGGGGCCTCTGGATGAGCTGGCGTGTTGGCTTTCAGGGTTAGGCACCCAAGGGGAAGAGAGCGGGGGTGGACCATAGATAGAAGTGGAGGCGGGGGGGCAGGGGGGGACCCTTATTTCCCAGCACTGTCATGTGACAGCAGGGCCCATGGTGGTGGGAGCTGCACTGTGTGTTAGTCCATGGCCTGGCCGTCTCGGGTGGGGGGGGGGGCACACAGAGGCTTCACTGGAGCTGCTGGAGGGGGTGTGCAGTGTCGCAGATCACCTGGGAGGCGGGGCTCAGTTTCTGCCCACCCTTCCCTGGCCACTCACTCAGTCGCTCACAGCTCGGTGACATGGAGGGGGTAGCTGGGGGGTGGGTGGGCGGGGACCTGCGACTGGAGCCGGTGGATGTGGCAGCCGTGGCAGAGCAGGTGACCTTCCAGTGGATAACAGCGGTGACCCTCCTCGTCGTTTAGCTTCAGACCACAGTCCTGAGAGGGAGGGGGGCAGACCATAACTATACATACACCCCTGTGTGTGTGTGTGTGCGTTAATTAATTTGTTAACTGTTATATCTCTATATTCAAGTTTTAAAATGGGAAATAGCCGGATTGTTAACAGTGCAATGTGTAAGCCTCTATAATATCTATTGGTAAAGTTGCAAGTTGCAGCCAATACGAGAACATATAACCTTCCGTTACCAGCAAAACGCTATCTAGTTTGTACATTATGGGCTGCAATATCAACATGATGGCGCAACATGGCCGCCTCCTCATAAGTAAAAACAAGAATTCGTGTATTCAGGTGATCCGGCTGGAGAAATGTTGACAATCGATTTTAGCAAAATTTTACAGACTAGACCTTTAAGCCACAAAACAAAAGAGTTTTGAAAGAAAGAAAGAAAGGATGAACTCTCTGTCTGCGTATTCATTCAGCTCTACTAAGGGATTTACATTAACCAGGCCTCCTCCAGATACTTTATTTGAATTCTTTAGGAAATGTTTCCCATATGTCATGTTTTATTATGGTCTGTCATTACCTCCACTGAGGATGTTGTGTTTTCCCTGGCTGTTTGTTTGTTTTCGAGATCAGCTTGGGCCACATCTTTCTGTTCTAAACCCCGAGAGAAACCTAAGTGAGCCTGAGGTGAACCCGGCATGTCTTATATCCATCGAAGCCCATCAGGACTCACTGCATATCTGCTGGCTTTAAAACAACCATTGTAACAGATTTACAGATGATTCCGCTCTGGACTTTATCCTTCCGTTGTCCTCCAGAGGTCGGCTGAATCATTAACTACACCTTATATAATAACAAGATCAATTTCAATGTTCAAAACAGGATACAAAGAAATCATCTGTTTCGGAATGTAAGATCTAGAGAAAGTGGAGAGTCTCTGGATGTGAGTTGTTGAACTTCTCTCCTTCACTTGAAGTCAAAAGTGTCAGGATGACCGGGTCCCACACGTCTGGTTTGTGCAACAAGTCCCCAGCTGAGTTCAGACCTCGACGCTGGAATGTGCTTAGTCAGCGAATCACAATGTTCTGCTGTAACCTTGAGTTGGTATCTGTGTCTGTGTGTGTGTGTCCAATACTGTGTGGTTAAAGTGTGACTCTCGTGTGCAAACTACTATTTCATAAGAGCCTGAAGTCGAATCCGTTATGCAGTGATGATATACTGACGGTACAGTGTGCATTAGTGTATGTGGGTGTTTACATGTGTACACTCACCTCACAGTGGTAACAGTCCACGTGATAGTCTTTGTCCATAGACACAACCCGGATGGTTTCCTCGGAGCCCTGTGGAGACAAATCAAACAGTCAGATATGAGTGATGGTTCCATCACCAGCAGGTCTGAGGTCTGCTTCCGGTTACGGTCACATGACCTGAAGCAACACACACAGTGAATGTGCCGCATACATCCTACAATTAGTTTCAATAATCTGTACTACTCAACATTACTACTACTAGCATTGTTGACACTGTTTACAAAAATACTTTAGCCTGATTTGATGTTGCATGAAGTTTCCATGCAGAAACTACACTGCACCTCTGTATCAAACTATTCTTCATTATCCTACACATTTATAGGAGTGTCCTACTATTTACGTGTCATGGAGCAATTGCACCGGCAACCTCATACAACAGCAGCTATTATTGGAGCTGAGGATGATAATAAAAATACTTGCTCCTCCCCCCTTCGTTTGTACTTTTGGTTATTTACACTGAAGTTGTCTGTTGTCTTTTGAATATGTGTGTTTGTTTATGTGTTGGCTTTGCACTCTATGAGGAGTTACTCCCATATTGTCGTACTTTGCATATTGACAACAATGCCATTCTATTCTACTCTGTGCAATCCTGGATTCATCATATAAGTGAGATGTCAATGTATTAGCATGCGCTGGGATGTGTTCCTGACCTGGGCTGGGAGGATTGGCTGGTTGCAGGAGGCACACTTGGGAGCAAAAACCCTGGAATGGAAAAGCAAACAGTTAGAAATTCAACTCATTTCATATTTTAGACATATTTCCCATATGTATTGTGACAGAATGTAATGTATTATGAATGTCATCACATTGTCCTTACGTGTGGTAGTCTTTGACGCAGTAGATGTTGTTTTCCATGTCCACAGTGAAAGGCACTCCATCCAGACCCTCTTTACACACCACACAGCGGAAACAGCCTGGATGGTAAGACTTGCCGAGCGCCTGGAGGATCTATACACCCACACGCACATGCACATATAAAAGACAACAGTAAGACTTAGGAGCAGGGGCACTGAGTTCATTCCGCATGCTACAGGAGGGATTGAAAACAGCGGGTGCCATGTGATGTCATGTGTCGGGAAGAGTTTGTTATTGTGGATGGTCTCCTGCAGTGAATTAAAGTGTGAGTCGATGAAGATGGAGGAATCCAATACACCGAGCGGGAATGCAAACCGTTTCTGCCTCGCTTCACCTAAACCCAACAACACGTCGAGCAGAATCAAAAATATTATCCATGCAACCAGAACAATGTCTCGCTGGTGCGATTGTACACTCGCAGACGGCCACGTGTCTGCTTCCTGTGATGAAGCTCTTACCATCTCCATGATGAGGTGACCACACACAAAGCACTTCTCAGCCGTCTGCTGGAAACCAGAGTACTGCGGGCGAGACACGAGACAGGAGTTATTACACTCAGCAGTTTATTTTCCTGAGATTAGCTGAGCATGATCTAATAGTTAAAGGTGCAGTGTGTAGGACTTGGTGACATCTAGAGGTGAGGTTGCATGTTGTGTCCATCACCTCACCCTCACCCTTCTGAGCCTGCAGGAGAACCTATGGTAGACTTCAGTTGTCATTAAAACTCAAAAGTTGTTTTGTACGTCCACTCTGGGCTACTGTAAAAATATGGCGGCCCCCATGGAGAGGACCCACCCCTGATGTGAATATACATTAATGTGCTCGATTAAGGGTAATGGGAAAAGCAATACATGTCGGCGATGATGAAAATGTTAGTTTCTAATTGTTTAGTAATATTTTTCTCTATCAATGGAAGTGACAAAATTTTGCGAAATCCTACACACTGCACCTTTAAGTTAGATTTAAAGTGGGCTCAGGTGAATGTAGACCTTTAAGTCTTGTATGGTGTTCACTGTCAGATGAAATACTACTTCTGCAGTGGGTTTGTATTGGTTCCGCCTCAGAGCAGCTGTGGCGGTAACAAGACAAGACAGGACAGTGAAGTGAGGTTGTTGTTGGTGATGCTGAACATGAATCACTGGGGCGAAACCTTAGAAAGGCATGCGGAGGGAAGGAAGTTTGTTTTTCAGTGGGCTTATCCACATTTAAAGGTACTGGGGCCAGATGTAGAAACATCACTAGAGCCATAAATATTATCTGTTATTATCATTTCCAGCCTGACAATGTTTAGATATGACGGTTACTCAACTGTTCCTGGCGGGACAGCAGGTTTGATAAGCAATGAATCTCAATGTGTTACTGATTAATGCTACAATCAGGTGATGCTGCATTTGATCATTACAAGCAGTTTGTTAGAAAAACAGCATATATTCTTGGATAACACTGTTTCTGTTACCATGCCAATGAAAACACAGGGATTTCGTAAGCTCTGAAAAAGTGTGCATTGTTTTATATTATTGTGTACAGTACATTAACTGGCCTCACTTCAAGAGAAATGTGCTGTGCTTTTACACAGACTATTAATCAATCACCATCTCTGGTGTCACTTTTGAATTCAAATGATTGATTATAATCAAATGAATTAAACAGGTGCCCTCCCTCTTCTATCTCTTTTGTCCCTGCCTCACTTTTCTAGTCTCAATCCAGCTGATCACTGCACATGGCTGCCCACAATGCATCTGGTAATTTAAAGCTTCATTACAATTAAAGAAAGTTTCTTTGTTGTGTAAACCCTTGTATTTCATCACCATGTTGTGATGTGATATCCTGTCTTTACTTAGACCCTGCACAAAGTACATGGAATGGAATCACTGCTTCAAACCTGAAACAGTACGTTTTAGTCCTGGTGTTGTCCACAGAGGGCGCTGCTGAGCTCATGAGCACCTCTCAGACTCCTTTGTCCATCAGCTGAGATCAGGCAGCACTGACCTGTGGCTTCAAACCCTTGATATTCATTAATCTGTACTCTCCTCAAATGGGTTTGGACAGTGACCTCTCCCAGGACTAAGTGGGGTGTGAGTGACCGTCCCTGGAAACAAACCCCCCCCCCATCATCTCCCTCTCCCCATTCACAAACAGATAACGAAGGTGACCATCTGCAGCTTACAAGCCCCCTGGGTCGTGACATGCTGACCAGGTGGAGGTGGGAGGTGGTTGATGGGCAGCCTGCCCCCTGACATCTCTGCTCCAGATCTACCATCTGCCGCCTCCTCCGTCCCCATCCAACCCCACCCCCACATCCTGAGACAAGCCCGGGGGGTAACGGACCAGCCAGACTGGTCGAGTCTCAGCCATGTGGGGACGTTGGGGGAAGATTTAGTCTCATCCCCGTCATCTGACCTCCTGATCACAGAGAGGCTCTGATTGTAAATAACCAAAACGGGAATTTCAGTATTTCCTCACAGATCAACGGCTGACGGGAAACTTCATGTAAACAGGAAGTGCATGTGTTTAGCACGTGTGGGCTCTTTAGTGAGTTCCTGAAGTTTAGTCAAACCAGTCAGTTCAGTCATAGCATCTATTGAAGTTCGTTCATCAGTATCTCACTATAGTAAAAGATTTCAATTCAAAAATTCATTTTCATGAATTTAAAATCACCTAAATGTATCATTTGCCCCCCATTAACCTTAAATATGCCCATTAATGTATAATTACATGACGAGGGGGTCTTCTCTATGGGGGCTGCCATGTTTTTACAGTAACTCAAAGAGGACGCAATAAGCATCTTTTGAGTTGTAATGACAACTGAAGTCTGAAGGTTCTCCTGCATGCTCAGGTGGGGTGAGGGTAAGGTGATGGATAAAACATGCAACTTCACCTCTAAATGTCACCAAATCTTACACACTGCACCTTTAATCTCTACAGTATCGGAGAGTGTGAGCATGATGAGAGCAGGTCCTGTGTCTGCCCCGTTAACCTGAAGCAGATGGACCGAGGCCCCTGAGAGTTGCAGCTGCCCTTCACTACCTCCTCCCATCCTCAATTGTAAGTGCTGTGGAGCAGCACGTGGGGTAATTGACCTCCTTGGGGATGTTTGGGGGGGAAGGGGGGATCTGTGTGAATTGGAGGGGTGGTGCTAAACTCCTAATTGTAGCTGTGATGTCTGCTTCCTGTGGAGGGTTTAGGTATGCAGCAGCAACAGATCCTAATCCCACCATCTATGCTTCCAGCAAATCTGCTTGTGGCACAACAGATCAATACTCGTACACACACACACACACACAGACACACGCAGGTGACTCACCAGGAAGTCCTCCTCGCAGTACACCTTCCCATTGACATTGTAGAATGCCTTCCCTCGCAGCCTCCTCCCTGTAAAGAAAGACAAGACACTTAATCTCCATACTCTTGAATGATATCCGAGAGAGGAACAATGTGCTGCTGCAGACACACACATGGCCAAAAGTATCTGGACACTTGACGAGCAGAATGTAACACAGATCCAACCTCAATATCAAAAAAGGCCTGATGACGGAAGCATTTTAATAAAGCAGATCATTTCATCACAAGCACAAGAATAAGAGGGTTAGTTGAGGGGACTACATGATGAATGTCATTCTGCAAAAACATACCTAGTGGCGAAACATGGTACTGCAACTTCTGTGTCTACTATGTGATTACATGCAGCCCAAGGTTGAATATTCACCATTATTAAATTGAAATTTCATGAATTATTATAGATACAAGACACATCTTACAAGAACATGCTTGTGCACATGCTCTCTAGATTACATGAGACATATCATAAGCTTTCACAGCCAAGAGCAAGGCCCCGCCTCTTTTGATACAACCATAATGTTCACATATGCTAAGGAGAAAGAAAGAAAATGTATGAAATTTAACTTGATCGGTTATAATTGACGTTTCTGACTTTGATGTGTTATTTAGAAACAAAACTATTATTTGACACTCAGGCTGCAATAGCCTGCATGTGTCATTTCCTTAATGTCCGTCTTTACGGCTGCAGCAGAACCTCGGCACAGAGCAGATGGCTCACCAAATGTACGCGGTGCTCCGACTCTGCCCTCGTTTAATTACTCAGACCATTGATCCCACCAGGAATCCATTCACAACCCATACACAATCAATACAGCAGACTGTTTTTTCCAAACCTCCCCCCTCCAGAATCTGTCCTCTACCATTGTGCACCGCTCGCTCACTCACACACACACACACACACA